>JZSA01000204.1:0-41513 GCA_000956155.1 Cotesia vestalis
TTTTTTTTTTTTTTTTTTTTTTTTTTCTGAGAATGCGTACATCAATTAATTCGTCTCATTAAGCAAAAATTGGTTCAGTCGAAGATTTACAATAATAGGTAATTTGATATGGCCAGTTTTCATATCAGGTCATATATGGGTGCATTGGGTCATATCAGAAAATTTTTAACTTCCCATTAAAAAATTTCAAAAAAATAGGGAAGTTATTGCTTTCACCCCGATTTTCGAAAAGATGTTTTTCTTTTAAATAACTTTTGAGCTGCTAAGCCAATCGTCCCCATAACCTAATCAGCTCTTAACCTTCAAAAATGACGATGAATTTCGTTTAGCGGATCAGAATCGGTTAATCCGTTAGTGAGATATCGTATTCAACAGATTTCGAAAAAAATGTTTTTTACGAATCTTTGATAATAATTCCAGGATTTCTTAACTAATCGATTTTTCACCTTGTACAATGTCTTTAAAGCTAAAAAAAATGTATCGGATGCCGTCTCAAAAATTAAAATCTATCAAGATGTTCAAAAGTCATAGCTGTTCAATAATTGAAGTGATTATGCTCTTACCAGTAATTTTCAAATTTTTTTTATGTAACTTCGACATTTCTTCTCAGATCGTTCAGTGAATAAGAAATGATCTTTTTTTGCTCAAAAAACTGCATCGATTGCTGCAAGCCGCATCGGAATCAGTGGATTCGTTCGAGAGAATTTTAATTTTTTAAAATACCAAAAAAGCTTTTTTTTTTTACATAACCAAAATTTTATGTTAAATAATTTGAAAGGTAATAAAAATAAATAATACTTTTGTGTTTAAAAAACTGCGTCGGATGCTGCGAAGTTTCATCGAAAACAATTGATTTGATCGGAAGATATCGCAATAAAAATTTTTCAAAAAAGCATATTTCTCAACAACTACTATATTTTCGAGCTCGAAAAAGTAGAGCAGTTGTGTTTTTGGACTTGAAGAGCTCAAAAATTCGGAATAAATAATTTCTCGAGTGTATTGGACTCGTACATAACGGGAAATTCCAAGGATGGCCTGCAGGGGCAATCGTTCTTCAGATTTTTTTTATGGATAATTGCTTAAAGTAACTGTATTGTTAACTCTTTTAAATGTGACTAATTAATGAAACCTACTGACCATTTCGGATCACTTTTAAGGATCATAAATTTCTCGATTTGAGATGGTAATAAAACAAGGCTTAATTTTTTTCCTAAGACATTTATTCTATGCACGAGCTTTTACATATACTATACCATGCTAATAAAATTTCCAATTGTGGTCATATATTATCTGCTTATATAAGCTTTAGCCACGGAAAGTCTACTTTGTAACATGCTTCTGAAATCGGATAACCATTTCTCGATCACATGCTCGTGGGATTACTACTTTCTGAATAGATAATTCTGTCCATTTTTTTTTTCCTTCGTAATAAAATTCATGAAAAGTTTATCTACAATATGTTGGCCACTTGCGGATCGAATCTCAACGGCGTGTCTACAAAAATTATCTGATCATATTTACGTCACATTTATTACAGACCATCTATAAAACGCAGAAAAATGAAAAAAGAATTTATTCAACCTCAATATTTTATCAATTTTCATAAAATTCATCTTTTTATTTCTTATCGTAATAATTATTAGTGAAATTTCAATTATGCCAAGAAAAACTGCTTTAAATTTATCAATTTCTTGCCATTATATTATTATACTATTCAGCTACCTATATATTGACTAGTAAAGACATTAACATAAAAAATGTATATAATTTATTATAATTAATAATTCATACAAAATAAATTTCATAACTTACTCAATTAACGATTACATTCCCGGCTCATTTATAAATCAGGCGACGACGCAGTATTTGTTCATTTAAACATCGGTTGTCAGAAACAAAAACATATTGTAACAATTTTTAATTTCAATTATAACACAACTGGAAAAATTTTGTATCATGCTCTGTATAGGAAGCATAACGCCATTTTCGTTAAATTGAATGGATTTAATGAAATGAAAAGCATTAATTTTACAGTTCATCCAAAAAATCAATATTGAATGAAAACTAGCCTGATTTATCGTGCAATTATTAAAATAGGAATGCTGGTTTTATGATGTAGATTCGACTCATGTTTATTTTAATTATTGATTACACTGTCATGCAATTAACCATCTATTAGCTTTAACTTGTGGAATTATTTCTCCCGGTGATCCTGTTTGCGATGCACACATACCATAATTATATCGATCAACAGATTGCTACACATGTGTTTTAATAAATAGATATAACAGTGCATCATAAATCATCAGAAATAAATTAATTGAAATTTATAAACTCGTTATCACATCAAGTGATAATATTGTTGACAGAATTCATGAATCCCATGGGATGGATCTGATTTAAAGGGATGAAAAATTCATGTTATTACTTAGATTGAAACCCTCTTACGGAAATCGGTGATACATTTGGATATCAAGAAAAGGAATTGATAAGCAAATAAATGTTGAGAGCATTTGGCTTATCGAGAACGCCGAAAAAGAACATGAAAAGTGGAGGAAAAAATGTTGAATGAAATTTCAAAAGCGCTTATATAATATCCTTAAAGAGCAAAGGCATTACGTATAAGTTGTAAGACGATGTTATATTACTGATTGCCGATGTTCTTTATGAGAATATTCTGATAACTCAAATTTACTTTTTACGTTAGTGCACACAGAGAGAATTAGATATTAAAAATGATCGTACAATTATTATAGAATTTTTTAAATTTAACTCGATAGAAATGAACTTTACTTAAATTTTTAAATAAATGATCTGAATTAAAGTATCTACCAATATATGGTAAAATTTATAATTCTTAATATTAATAAGAGCTCATAAATTTTAGTGTATTAAGTATTTGTAAACATCATTAACACGTATGAACGTTATTATCTAATATTAATAATTTTTTTTTTTATTTAATTATTATTTAGAGTCGGTTTTAACTGCTATGGTCATATCGCCGACTTTAGCTGTTGGGAGTGGTTCGTTGGGGTCTTTTTGGGTTGTAAAAATGTTAAACTACGTGGCAAGAGTCAAATCTCAACCAAACTGGTTTCTAAGACCATCTTGGGATTCGAACCCACGCCTGGCCGGTGAGTCAGTCCAAGTGCTCTATAGGCCATGCGCCTTAGACTACTCAGCTAACGCCACCGGTTAATGTTAATATTTTTTATCAGAATTCACTTATAATATTATCAACTTTATTATCTCCAAAAAGATATTTATAATTTAAATAATTAAGAGATGGTAACAATTACCATCAGAAAGTATAATAGTTACCATTTAAGCTAGTTAAAATGTCATATAAAAAATCATTAACCTCAATAGTAACCGTTACTATTTCCAATACTAACTACTGCACAATTCAAATGAAAAATATTAGGACACTTTATTATCGAAACTTCTATTAAATGATGATTACTTATACACTGATAAGAAAGTTAACTTAAAGTAATCAAGAAAAAAAATCTTTAACGAAGAAAATTATTTTAATTAAAGAATTTGATGATCTTGAATAAATGACAAAAATTCTTGAGCTACGAAATTTTTTTTCATTAAAGTAAATTTTTCTTAATAATTTTTCGATAGCCTCAATAATTTTCCGATAGCCAAAATCGCAATGATAAATATAAAATTGTGTCAATGATGACCGCATTCTTAACTATTATAAAAGTACCTCGTTATGAAATAACTATTGAACCATCACAACTATAATAAAACGTACAGTTTTTACAAAAAAAAAAACTTAATGATATCAAATATTCTTACAACAATACAGTTTATTCTGTGAAAATTTCCTTCGATTTTTAAATTAAATAGCTATAGTTACTATAAATCTTTTAATTAAATTTATTTCGAACTATTACTTGAATGCTTAACATTATTAAAATGAATTAAAAAGACAGTAGAATTTGATAGCGTAAATTATACTCAAAAAGGTATGAATCTTTATAAAATACATATAACCATCTAACCACCTCAATAGAATACTCTCTTAAAAGGGAATCCAACATAGGAACCACTTAAGGCTCACTTATGTTTACATATATTCATGCGACATATGAGATGTTTTCTTCATGTAAGCTCTGATTATACTAGAAATAATCTGATAAAAAAAAAATATATATATTTTCAGGATTAAATCATATACTCATTTAAAAGATAAAAGAGGTGCTGAAATGCTAAAAAAAAATTTTCTTTAATGTATAAAATAATCAAAAATTATCAAATGAAGCCTTTCATTTTGTTAGTAGAATTATTACAGATCGGTATAATTTATTGACAAATGAGCTTACTTGATTTAAGACAATTTACTACGAAGAAAAAATTTTCTGGGAAAATTTAGGATACAATTATTGTAAAGTTGTACTACACGTTGATTGCTATTAATTTTCAAATATTTTAGAAGAAAATTTACTATTTATTTAGGAAAATTTACTATTTATTTAGGAAAATTTACTATTTATTTAGGAAAATTTACTATTTATTTAGGAAAATTTACTATTTATTTAGGAAAATTTACTATTTATTTAGGAAAATTTACTATTTATTTAGGAAAATTTACTATTTATTTAGGAAAATTTACTATTTATTTAGGAAAATTTACTATTTATTTACGAAATTTTACAATTTACTACCGTAATTTCATCAAATAATTATTGTATTAAATTCGATTAGAAAAAATACGATATTACTATTGTAAGAAGTAAGAGATAAAAATTTCTAATGCTGCATCTGTTCACAGAAAATAAATCATGAATACGGTCTCTTAAAATTGCACATAATGTTTTTGAGCTCTTTGAGCTTAAAAATACAATTTATGTGTTATTTTAAGCTCACACAAATAACTTTTGAATGAATCAATCGATTTTCGACGTAATTTTTTTAGCTTCATGAAGAATCTTTAAGTTCCAATTGATCGAACTAGGAATTTCGGAGTAAATTAAACAATAATTGTATTGTAAAGTTCACGAACACAATTTGTATAATTTTCTCCATAGTATTCGACTTTTTAAGTTTCTTGCTAGTCTTGTTTGTCTAATAAACTTTACAATACTAGATCGTAAAAATTATTAAACAAGAAGTATAGTCCACCGTTATTATTTTATTTAATAAAAATTACGATAGTAAAAATTCCTTCAATTTTCTTTCCGTGTATTTAATTGACAAAAAAGGCATATTTTTTTTTTTTAACTATCTGTGAATACGCGCTTTGTTGAGTCATTTTTAATAGTAGTTATTTGTTAATATAAATAATATAGATTAGTATTATAAGCTAAAATAACTCATTATTCTAACGTTATACTATGTATATCTTTTTGAGTACAACAAAACAAAACGACAAGCTTTCACCGTACGTTGAATTTAATAATACAAAGTTTTAACCCAGGACCCTCATTAACTGTTTGCGGTATAAAGTTAAAATTTAACCTCAGCATTTCATTCAATGGTAATTTAAATTTTCAGCTTACCAGAAATCGCTAATTGTCAGGGAATTATTATTTACATCAAAACCAGGGGATTTAATGAATAGCCCACTCAACCGATGTCATTTGATAACTAACTCTATATTTAGTGATGCCTTTTATTATATTTAATTGCATCAACTATGTTTATAAGCATGCAGCTAATGAATATTTTTTCAATATCCGCTGCAACAAACGCAATTTAATTATTGTCATTTCTTTCCTCCTCTTTACGCGATTCTTTTCTAACTAAAATTAGTGATAATATCATTATTTTTTTCATTAAAAAGAAATTATGAAACTTGCAATAATAATTTTCATATAAATATTAAACTATTTCATAGTAAGCTACTTGAATTATTTTCAGGCATTCAATTTAATTTTTGTAATTAATTTTTTAACTTTAAATGGATAAAATTTTATTATGAATCTTCAATTCCTAAAAATTCATTATGTTCATTTATTTTACAAACTCGTTTTTACAATATTATTAAAAAATTTCATTTAAACGTACAACTTGATTTACATATTAATTGCCACAGGAAAAGATGCTAGAAGTTCTATAATTACATACAGACTTTATCTTCTTCCTCTTGACATTTTTTCCTTTTTTTGTTCTGTTATTTTTTTTTGTTTCTTACTTGCGAATAGTTTTTATATTAGTACAATGCCAGTAATCATTTTCAACATTTAAGTATGCAGTATGGTTTTAACTTATTCTATGAATATGTATTAAGATAAATCATGACACAGATTCTGATACAATACAAGGTTCAAAAAACACCCTCTAATGCGTCGGTAAGGAGCTGCTTACATTTTTCAATTATTCAATTTACACTAAGATGATATAAAACCCAATTATTAACGAAACATATAGTCTTTCAAATTTGAATTCGCTTATCTTATACTAGAATTTAAGAGATCTTTTTCAAACATGTGTTACAAAAATAATTGGACCTCAATTGACATGTATTACTCTGAAATAATTTTTAATAATTTTGCTAATTATAATTCTTTATTAAAATAATATAACATGGTGAAAAAATATATTTCAACAAATAATAAGGCTCTCCAATCGATAGAAGAGCTACTCAACAATATGCTAGTTATTTAAAAATTTTCCATCACCTACTGCATTGAAAATAAGTTATACGTCAGAAGAACTTCTGCTATTGTTCTTCACTTGATGATAGTTAAAACTTCAAGAACTTTTTTATAAATTACTTCTTTCAAACTGACGAAAAATAATACAAAGCCTTCAATAATAGACTTCCACTTTATAATTTGTGAATTGTAATTACCTATTCTAAAAAAACTTAGAGCATTTTTTTTTAAACTTATGATTTTATAGTTCACCGGTAATAAAAAATCTTGTAAAGAACTGAGTAAACTTTTAAATAAAAAGCAATAGACTTTAATTTATGGGTCCAAGCACATTAAACTGACAAAAAAATTAACCATCATAAAATTTAAGTGTTGTATCTTTCGATAAAAGAATTTTTTTATAGAATCATATATTGTTCATTATGATCATTATATTCATCAGCGAATCCCGGTAAAAATAGACCCGGAAAATTTTTTTTTTTTACAACAAAAAATGAAGCGATCATTCTGGGGGTGTTTGTTTTTCAAAATTATTGGTGTAATACCCCGAGACGAAATTTAAAACGTATCTCAAGCGTTTCAAACGTATCTCAGGCGTTTTAAACGTATCTCAAGCATCTCAGGCGTTGTAAGCGTGATTAAAACGTTTCAGGCATTAGAAACACGGATAAAACAAAATTCTTTTGTCAGAATTGACGTATTTCTTCCTGATTCATGCAAAAATTAATAAATCTAAAAAGGTTGACCTTGCAGGGTATTTTTAAAACTTCCCGCTGTGTACAAGCTCAAAATGCCCGAAAAATTACCTATTGAAAAATTTTATAAAATTTTTCAACACGCTCTTAACGCCTGAGACGTTTTAAATGTGCTTTCAACGCCTGAGAAGCTTGAAATACGTTAGAAACGCCTGAGACGCCTGAGATACGTTTTAAATGCCTGAAACGCTTGAGATACGTTTGAAATTTCGACTCGCGGATATTTTATAATAATTTAAATGAAATAATATGAATTTTTAATGACTTTTAAATTTGTTCCGGGTCTATTTTTTCCGATTACCTCATCAACATAGATATTTCAGGATGTAAAAAGTTTAAAAAGCATTACAAAAACAGTTTATCGGACGAAAATTCTCAAAAATCGATTTGCAAATCCTTAATCCAGGTTGCACAGGAAAATAGATTTAAAATTAAAAAAAACATATTATTTTCATTTACTTCTCGGCACATACAGGAGAAAATGGTCTTAAGATTCATGAATCAACGCAGTTAAACCGCAACACGAATAAAGTTACTATATCAACTTCCACGGTTCTTAAATATAAGTATTCATGCCTCAGGATCTATTTCTTTTGGTACTGACTTTATCCCTTTAGATTTAATATATTCTTTTTAACTATAAAGCACCACTACGAAAAAAAAATATTTCTCAAAGAAAAGTTATTTTCTGAGCCAATTAATGTTTCGTTTCATAACTTTAAATGATTTATATTTCAGTGTTTGCATACTTACATTCATAAATGATAAATTACTTATGTACTAGTCTTTGAAAGTCATAGAAATTATTAGTTTGAAAACAGGATTACTATACACAAAGAAAATAAAAAGAAAATAAATAAAAAATCGGCTAATTTTTTTATTCTAAAAAATCTTCAGTACATAAGACAATAAAAGTTTCGTTGGGGAAATTTTTATGCTTTCATATTTTAGAACACGTTAAGTGACGAGTGAAAACATTATTTATATACCTCTCATCATCATTAATCTATTGACGACGTACACAAAATCCATGTTATTAGTGCCACCACGTTGTTAAAATTAAACGAGTAAGTTTCTGAGCTTCCGCTTCTAAACTTTCTGCTATCAAACTTCAAGTGGATGTTACAGCTTCTTAAATATGTTGAGTAACTCCATGAATTGATAATTCAATGGGAAATCTTATACGTTAAAGCATGTTACTGTCGGTAGATAAAAAAAACGCAAAACTTAATATTTATTATTTGTTTAGCCTCACTTTTTTTACAATGTTTTTTTGTAATAGTCGAAAAATAATTTAAATTGAAGTAAAATTAATAGTTTGTATCTTTTTTTAATTTTATTAAAAAAGAAATAGCTGTTTTGATAATTAAAAATATATAAATAATAAAAAAGAAGTTTAAATTTTTTATTAAGCTCATTTCTTTGCATTATAAAATAAAGTGTCTCGTATGGCGAGTTTTTATTTCGCCGTAGGCTTTTTTTCATAGTCTCGCTATACTAATCTCAGCAAGTTGTCTTGACAAAACAAAAATTATAAAAGTATCTCGTCGCATTGCCACCGGCTGTGTGTCACCTGACAAACAAAAAAATAGTTATCTTTTTATATAACCCTCGACGTATGAAATGGATCGTAGAGTTGAAATTAAAAATTGCATATTAAATGTACCTACTGTTTATAAATGCCAATTTAAATTTTCTCTGATCTCAAAAAAATATTTAAATTCGCAGATCTATCATCGAGCCACTATGAATATATTAGTAAAAAGTGAAATAATACGACAGCTCTGTATAACAAAAAAAAAATTTTTTTTCTCTGATGTTAAGATAACCTTTGTACAGTAATATTTTTAGACATTTTTGTTAGGGGTGTATTGGCAACCCTCCAGCATTAAAAATGCCCATTGTAAACAGCTGACTAACGATGATGCTATCCCTTTAACCACAGACCATTATAACGAAGCACTCTCTATATCGGGCTACAACCGATCAAAAGCATCTATCAGCAATTAGTAAATGAGTGCCTCAGTACCTGCACTTGACACCAAAGCTAACTGAAGATAAGACCCACCGAGACACTTACTTACTTCGAGTGCTTATTTATTGAAGGTATTCTCTAACGAATTTTCGAAACTATAATAAGATTTTAAATTCCAGAACGGACATTTATTACACCTTTTATCTTCATTAAATCTCTCAATTATTGAGTATCAAAAAGTACTTTACTGCAACGGATCAGTAATTTTGATCAGCTATAGATACATAATGATGTTTTATCATTTATTGGATGATAATATTTTTTTATTCAATAAATTTTTCAGGGTAAAAAATTTAAATGATTCAATTGTGGTACAATATGGTTTTAATACTGTTTCATTGGCAGGCATTTAATTACCAATAGACAAAAAAATATTTCATAAGAAAATTTTCTTCCATAAAAATCTACAAAAAGTATAAGAAAATTTTTTGTTTGAGTTATAAATCTTATAAGTTTTGTACCAATGATCAAATTACTAATTATCTAATCATTTAATTACGATTAAACTCTAATACTAAGTTATGTTCAAGCAATATATAATGTATAATGCATAATGTGTATACAATCATTTATATTCATGTTTAATAGCACACTATTTGATCAGGCTTTCATCAGATTATCTATAATCCTGTCAAACTTGCTTACATAATCATGATATTCATGATACATAAGGTTGGACGGGGAAGGGGGGAGGGGCAAAACGAATTACTTGAGGAAATGTTAAGATAGTAGGGACTACAATACGCTGAATCTTATTAGGACATTTTCTCCTGAGTACAAAGTGACGAATACACGGGAATAGATGTCTTACTTTTCTCCCGTGGAGTTACATACTATTTTTCTTCTATCAAGCCTAAAGTTTGGTAAATGTAATAAAATAGATATACCGATAATGTATACTAGAATGTCCAAGGTCCAGGCAGAGCCCCGACGGGGTTATGTTGAATTATGACATCAAGAATGATCCTAGGAGAAATTTTAAGGTTATTTGAAAAAAAAAAACACTTTTTTGGAATTATTAGTTTGCGATTTCTATTCAACACATCACCCGATTTTGATGCGGTTTGTAGCAATTAACGTCGTTTTTTATATTTCAATGCTGATTAGAATTTCGAATCGATCGTTACATCTGTTTAAAAGTTATTCCAAAAAAAAGCATTTTATTTTCAATTTTATTTTTGAGATTTCTCAGAATTTATGTAGTTAAATATATGAGTAAGTTCAAATTTATGAGGAAGTCTAAGTTTTGCTGAACCATATCGAATGACGCCTATGTTATGAGAGGTTTACACACACATACACACTCACATTCTTGTATGAATATTCAGAACTAACTGCCTAGAACCTTCAAATGTGGAAATCTGATTTGAACTTGATTTTCGACGTTGCAATCAGAAATGTCGTAATAAGAAACTAATTTGTTGGAAATTCTAAATAGATTTTTTTTTTCGCTGAAGAAATCAAAATTTTTCTCACAGTAATTTTTTTGTTGAAAAAAAGTTTTCTAGATTTGGGAAAAACAATTGTTAATGAAAATTCTCAAGTTGTCGATCTAAAAATGTTTTTTTCCCGAATCAATAGTATATTACACCCCTAGGTAAGTAAAGTAAGAAATGTCTCAGATCACATGTTTGTTGACCTCGGCTTCGCCTCGGCCAACAATTACATGTGATCTGAGACATTTCTTATTTTACTTCCCTGGGTGTGTAATATACTATTTTTCAACAAAGAAGTTACTGTGAGAGAAATTTTGATTTCTTCAGCTAAAAAATAAAATAGTTGAAAATTTTCAACAAATTAATTTCTCGTCACTATGATGCCGATTTTTTCAAGGGAAATTTTTTCTCTCAGTGTACTCAATAAGTAATAATAAAAATAATTCTAATTTTAATCGACAAGGCTGATCTGATTAAATGATCAAGTCAGCACTTAATATTATCGCTTAAATGTAATTGTTTTTAAAACAGCGTGATGTCTTATACATAAAATATTATTTTTATCCCAAAAATTAGTCGTGTTTCTTATTTGAAGATTGTAAAAAAAGTATCTTATTTATGATAAAGTCACGAATATTATGGAACCACTAGTAAATACGTATCTATCAAATTAAACTAAAAGTTTATTATTTAGATTTACTCTAATAGTGTGGTTCTTTCTACTACATATTGCGGTTTTCAATTCACCAAGGTGCAGTTGAGGTACAACAGGATTTATGTTCACTATGTTGAGAGTAATCACTTGGTTTATTCAAGTTATTTGTGACTTACGTTAATGAGCTATTAATTATTGTTAAAATAATTACTGTTTTGTGAGGAACGTGGAATTAGAATATCTAAAAGCGCAGGCTCCAAAGACTTATAAAATTATTTTAAAAATAAAATAACGAGCATGTAAATTATTCACAGGTGCAATCTTCACTCATGACCAAAAGGACAGCAGCACAGAGCTCGCCTTCAAATATGCCGTTTACAAAATCAACAAAGAGAAAATTATTCTACCAAAAACAAATCTGATTTACGACATTCAGTATGTACCAAAAGATGACTCTTTCCATGCATCAAAGAAGGGTAAATATTTTTTAACAACATTACATTTTTCTTGAATACTATGTATATTAATGCGATTCAACAGTAATTTAAAATTTACACACTGTTTCCTTTTATTACTAGACTATAGTTACACTAAGCTGTCCTCAAAAAAGATAAACATTATAGAAAAATAATCCTGATAAATTAGAGTTATGATAAACAGTTTTTATTTGGTTTTTAACCCGCAATAACTCTTAATGTAAGCATGAATTTCTCACTTACTTTATTATAATCCAGAGCTCTTGCTTAGGGTATTCCAGAAAGCCCATGGGTGGAGTCGTTGCTTCAAGGAAAATTTATCGATATACCGCATAATCTACCTGGATAACAGGGTACTAGCTGTGGCTACGCAATAGCTTTACCTCACGTTCATCTTCCGTTATACTATGCTTACCTTGCCTTGTAGTGTACAACAATGTACTCGGAATCAACTATTTATAAACCATTAATATAATATCTACACATTTTATTGAGGACTGCGATAAATGAATGAATAACCATTTCAATGACAATTTATATTAACAAAAATTACGAGAAAGAAGTGAGGGAAGGGTAACCTATTAAAAAACATTTTTTTTTTTAAATAGCTGTTACTTAATTTAAACTCAACAGGACACAAAGTTTAAACAAATCCAAAAATTACAACGAAAAATTTGACAGGATAACATAATTTATAAGTAGATAACATAATCTATAGGTAGATCTCGCCAGTTACCTGGAAGTTGACCTTAGAAATTTTTGATACATGCTGTCAATATTTTTAATTTATAACAATTACCATTCCTCTAGATAGTTGAGTAATTCCAGGAAGTTAGCATTTTTTCTTTATTCAAATTTGAGGTTCAACGTATGAATGCTAATTTAAACAACTGCGAAAGTCCTGGCCCTAGTAATTGTACATAAAAAACTATGGCTTAGAAAAATACATTGAACAGTTTTAAAGGGGGACCTACTCAGTGGGAATATTTTTGGTAACCGAAAAAAACAATTTTGACAACTTGGATCGGGAAACGAACCCGGATCTTTTGATTGCGCGCCAACAGTTCTCTTAGTAAAGCTATCCGCGACATTTTAGGTAATTATCATTGTCATTTAGTTCAAATTCAATTATTTTAAACTTTAATACTTAAATACTAAAGTTTCTTTTGTTCTCAAGAGTTGAAATCAAAATGTGTCGTAAAGATAAGCGCTGCATAAATAAAAGTGAGAATCCTAATAAGAGGTTATATAAATAGAAAAAAAAATATTCGATAGTACGAATTGAATTATATTTTTATGATAATCATTATTGATTCTAACATTCTTATCGTTTTCTTTATTTTACGGACAACCGATATCGCCAGACATGAAAATAGTAGAGAGTAGCAATTATTACATTGCAGCCAAAGTAACGCAATAAAAGTTGAGAACTAATTTCAAATCATAACTCAGCGATGCAGTGTTTTTGATTATTCTTCTGTTTGTTCAGTTTTAAAGATAAAGGTTATCGGCGTTATGATAAGATCGCTTTAACATTATTATTGTAATAATATAACATGATAGCACAGAACTCGATAATATATTACAGTAGAAGTATATTGAGCTAAGGGTAGGGTATGTAGCGTCCGATGTTAAAATAATTACTGTTTTGTGAGGAACGTGGAATTAGAATATCTAAAAGCGCAGGCTCCAAAGACTTATAAAATTATTTTAAAAATAAAATAACGAGCATGTAAATTATTCACAGGTGCAATCTTCACTCATGACCAAAAGGACAGCAGCACAGAGCTCGCCTTCAAATATGCCGTTTACAAAATCAACAAAGAGAAAATTATTCTACCAAAAACAAATCTGATTTACGACATTCAGTATGTACCAAAAGATGACTCTTTCCATGCATCAAAGAAGGGTAAATATTTTTTAACAACATTACATTTTTCTTGAATACTATGTATATTAATGCGATTCAACAGTAATTTAAAATTTACACACTGTTTCCTTTTATTACTAGACTATCGTTACACTAAGCTGTCCTCAAAAAAGATAAACATTATAGAAAAATAATCCTGATAAATTAGAGTTATGATAAACAGTTTTTATTTGGTTTTTAACCCGCAATAACTCTTAATGTAAGCATGAATTTCTCACTTACTTTATTATAATCCAGAGCTCTTGCTTAGGGTATTCCAGAAAGCCCATGGGTGGAGTCGTTGCTTCAAGGAAAATTTATCGATATACCGCATAATCTACCTGGATAACAGGGTACTAGCTGTGGCTACGCAATAGCTTTACCTCACGTTCATCTTCCGTTATACTATGCTTACCTTGCCTTGTAGTGTACAACAATGTACTCGGAATCAACTATTTATAAACCATTAATATAATATCTACACATTTTATTGAGGACTGCGATAAATGAATGAATAACCATTTCAATGACAATTTATATTAACAAAAATTACGAGAAAGAAGTGAGGGAAGGGTAACCTATTAAAAAACATTTTTTTTTTTAAATAGCTGTTACTTAATTTAAACTCAACAGGACACAAAGTTTAAACAAATCCAAAAATTACAACGAAAAATTTGACAGGATAACATAACTTATAAGTAGATAACATAATCTATAGGTAGATCTCGCCAGTTACCTGGAAGTTGACCTTAGAAATTTTTGATACATGCTGTCAATATTTTTAATTTATAACAATTACCATTCCTCTAGATAGTTGAGTAATTCCAGGAAGTTAGCATTTTTTCTTTATTCAAATTTGAGGTTCAACGTATGAATGCTAATTTAAACAACTGCGAAAGTCCTGGCCCTAGTAATTGTACATAAAAAACTATGGCTTAGAAAAATACATTGAACAGTTTTAAAGGGGGACCTACTCAGTGGGAATATTTTTGGTAACCGAAAAAAACAATTTTGACAACTTGGATCGGGAAACGAACCCGGATCTTTTGATTGCGCGCCAACAGTTCTCTTAGTAAAGCTATCCGCGACATTTTAGGTAATTATCATTGTCATTTAGTTCAAATTCAATTATTTTAAACTTTAATACTTAAATACTAAAGTTTCTTTTGTTCTCAAGAGTTGAAATCAAAATGTGTCGTAAAGATAAGCGCTGCATAAATAAAAGTGAGAATCCTAATAAGAGGTTATATAAATAGAAAAAAAAATATTCGATAGTACGAATTGAATTATATTTTTATGATAATCATTATTGATTCTAACATTCTTATCGTTTTCTTTATTTTACGGACAACCGATATCGCCAGACATGAAAATAGTAGAGAGTAGCAATTATTACATTGCAGCCAAAGTAACGCAATAAAAGTTGAGAACTAATTTCAAATCATAACTCAGCGATGCAGTGTTTTTGATTATTCTTCTGTTTGTTCAGTTTTAAAGATAAAGGTTATCGGCGTTATGATAAGATCGCTTTAACATTATTATTGTAATAATATAACATGATAGCACAGAACTCGATAATATATTACAGTAGAAGTATATTGAGCTAAGGGTAGGGTATGTAGCGTCCGATCAATCTCTCAGGTTAGATTTCTCTGTTGAAAAGTGTCAAATTAATCTTCATTAAATTATCTTGACAATAGTAGGCAAAATATGTTGATTCCGTGAATTAATAAGACTATAATAATAAAAATAGTTGCCGAAATGAGGCAAAAAAAATTTTTCGATCGTAAAGCACTCTCTGATGCTTCGCATTATGAGTCGTGCAATACATACGACCCAAAATATCAACAAAAAATATAACCTATACAATATTCAGGCGCATGCGCGTAGGGAAGGCATAATTTACTTCACTGTGATGTGAAATTAACATCACGGTGATACAATATTTGTATCACCTCAATCCGAAAATAACACCACTCGTAAATCGAATTTTTACATCATTTGTGGTGCAAATTTTAAATCATATTTTTTTTGCGTGTAGATCGCATATTACTAGAGTCGCATAAATAGGAATGATGCAATAGTCTATTTTTTTTTTTTTTTTTAATTTTTACAATTTCCAAAATTATTATTTATTCGATGATCTATAAGCAATCAGAGACCATTTAATAACGAAAAGAAATTGATTGTTTTTCGAAAATTTCATCCTGTGATAAGAATCAACTACAAATGTGAAAGACTACATCTAATATTTAAGTTTAAAAAAAAAAAGTTATTACTTGAATATGTATACTGTTAAATCTAGAAAAATTAATATTATTTTCAAAACTTAAAAAAAAAATGCATGAAGGTAATTGTTAAGTTATAACATAATTGTTACAATCTCAGTGTATTGAAAGTTCAAAGAATGTAGAAAGATTTTTATGCTAGTCTGATGGCTAAGATCCAAGATGTGGAACTATTGATCTGTTCATAAGTTTCAAGGTTAAGTCTGCGTATTATAATTTCAATCATCGTTGAATTTCTACGACAAGATCTACATACACATGTAAAGATTTTAATCATAACCTAATGAAAGGTAAAAAGGTATATAATTAAATTTTTATGACAATCCGACGATTAAAATTAGGATGTAGAACTAATAGCTAACACATTAGCTTTCAAATATTTGTAGCTGATAGTTATTAATGTACATTAATAGCAATTAAAACGTTATTACACAACAGTGTATTAATATTTCCAACTAACAATACCTATTAATATCTTCAACTTGATTAAGAGCATAAACCGTGAAAAAATTGAATTTACAATAAGACAACTTATTTTTTTGGTAAATTAGTATTAACCGATCAATACATCTTACAGTGTAAAAATCTGCTTACAAAAGTAAACTCGCTCAAACAGTCTATAAATAAATCATTGATTTTTCACTCAGAATAATTTTCATCTCATGCACTTGTAAAATAATTTTTAACTTTAGAGAAATTGATTTTTTTGAGGATAAATAAGGAGTATTAAATGTCTCCGGTTCCTTTTTCCCACTTTTATGCTCAACTGCACAAAAACTTTAGATGCTATTCAATGAAAAGCTGTCGAGAAATTACAAAAAAACGAATAGAAAAAGAAATTCTAGTACACCAAGTTTTAAATATAGGAGACAGTGACTTGAAGTTATATATATGTATACATGCTGACAAAAGTTAATATTTTCTAGAAAATTGAAAAAAATTTTTTATCTTCGTTAATCAAAATTTCAAATTTAATGGTGCAATTTCATTAATAAATAAATGAATAAACAGAGACGTGATAAAAAAAATCAAAGTATTGAAAATATTCGAACAATATTTAATTTTGATAGAATTTAAAATTCATAAGACTGTTAAAGAAGATCAAACGAGCAGCTCTAAGAGAAACCTGAATTCCAAAAACAAAGAGATGCTATTTCAGAAACTGTACTATTATTGTTCAAGTGAACGAGCATTCTGAGTAATTAGATTTTAATCTAACGAACAGATTTAACGTGTAATTACTTTGATTAAACAAATATCGAGTGGTTTTTAGTACGCTATAGTCACACAAACTTCAATATCGAGAGATAGTCTAATATCTTGTTTTTATCGATTAATAAAACCAAGTATTACACTCAAGGACTTTATATGAAAACATTGAACTTATTCTAAGACCATTACCTCACGATATTTTATTCTCTTAATTTAGACGTGATAGCTCGAATTATTTAGACTTTATAACTCGAAAGAAATGTTATTTCCCTACGAGGTGTTTATAGCACATATTAGTACTCTATAACTCGAAATTCACAAGAAAGACTCGATAGGTCGAAAATACTAAAGTGATGATGTCAACCCCTGAACATTTTTTTTTCTAATTCATTTCAGTAATATTGTTGAAGAAATTTATTTTCAGAGCAGTTTTGTATTTAGTCGGTTTTCAACTCTTGTCGCAAGTTGAGCAAATTAGGTGCCACGAATTAGGCGCCTTTGTAAATCAAAGTTTGATCTGTAACAACCTTTACATCTCGAAATAGTTGCTAAGTCTAAAACCCAATAACTCGAAATTATTAAATTCTTTGAGATATTCTATATAGTTGTCAATATTCTACTGTAGTAAGAACCTTTAAACCTTTTATAGCCACGTATTAAAAACTTTTCAAAATTTTATATTAAAAATCTAAAAAGTATCGATTAATATTAGTTTTGACTCAAATATAATTTAGACAATGATTATCTAAAATCAATGAATATAATTTAGAGTACAAATTTTGATATTAGAGTGCAGAAAATGCAAACCCTCTTGAAACGGAAAATTGATTGAATTGTTATGATTAATAAGAGTTATGAAGCTAAGCCAGAATTGATATGTCTAAGCATACTCTCTAATAGATTTATTTATATCTGGGCGTGATAATTTTAATTCTGAAAAAAAGTTTTGAAAACTTTTGTCTGCAGGCAGTTCATTTCTACCTCAGTAACGGAACATCTTTGAGAAGAGCAAGTCCGTGGCAGCAAAAGCATCTTATTTCCGGTGTTACTCAAACAAAGTCTTTCTGATCTTTTCAAGACAAAACTTTGACTTTTTTTACCTTACTTGACATCTTGAATTTCCGATAGAAATTTACTTTTTGTTTTCTTTAAACGAATTTTAAACTTACTTAACATTTGATAACTTGAAACTCTTTTGAATGTTTTATCATTAATTACTTCTAAAATTAAGCTTCTTTTAAAAATATATATCGTCAAAAATCGAGGCTCAGTTTTACAATAATATTCGCGTATGAGTCAATCATGATAGTCAAAAATGAGCAATAAACTTTTTGTATTGGAGACATTTCTGAAATGTAGAGAGTTAAAGTTATTTACAAGTACTCATGTATCCCTAAAATACAGTAGGCGGTGATTCTAAATAATGCCTGTCAGCTCTTAGAGCTAAGTCATGAAAATCGTATTAAAAATACGTACTCTATCCTCAAGCTAAACTCACAGGTGCTTGACGCAAGAAAATGTCACTGTTAGTTTGCGGAGGCATCGTACTTTCTAGGAGCGCTTCTTTATCACCTTTTTTTTTAGATAGTAAATCATGAAAAGTAGCACAAAATTAAATGATTATGGATTAATTGTAAATTGTAAATAATTTGTACAATGCTACACGCTCTCTTTTCTTGAAACACAGTCTTTTTTCTTATCAAGCGATTAGTCTATTTGGCATGCGAGAAAAAAAAGTTTATTTTATGAATAAAAAATGTTTTCTACTTTTTCATACTGAAAAGTTTCATACTTTTTCTACATCATCTAAATTTCTTTGTTAAAATCATTTTTTGAATCTTGCAAATGTCAATATATAATATGAAATTTTGTAACTTACTCCATAATTTTTTTTTTTAGTAAAGAACCCATATATGTGACGCTTTTATTAAAATCACGTGAAAAATTGAATTTATTTTGTATTGAAATTTTTTTTGAGATTCCATCACAGAAGCAACTACACGGAAAGAATAAGATCACACTGGATATCATCCCAGATTATACTGAGTGAAAAAAATTTTCAGATAGTAGCTAGTATAGTCCAGATATCACCCAGTATAATCTGGATTATATCAGCTACTATCTGAAAATTTTTTTCACCACAAATATCACTGAGTATAATCTGGGATGATATCCAGTGTCATCTTGTTCTTTCCGTGGACACCATTTAAAAAAAACCTTTATGAATTGAAATTTTGATGTACTGAACCTCATGAAAATTTATTATCAACACAACGTAAAAATATTTTTTATCATAAAAGCAATGATAGCAATCAATTTCATTTATCCTTTTATTTGAACAGACATAGCCCGTAGTCTACAACGCCCTTTAATAGTTAGAGGGAAGTGGCAGAGAATGAAGAAGTACTGAAAGTCCTTAAAAAACTCTCCTGACAACAAGTGCTTCATTCCTACGCTTTCCATCATTCTGTTCTGTTATCTTCTTTATCACAAGTGCGTTAAACTATACCTTCAAAGATAATAACAGCGACAAATAAATAAATTACTTGGCAAAAAAATTTAACTTATCAAACAATCGTTTTTAATTGTAAGAAAATTAATATGAGAATAATTGACCCTTTATCATAGGGAAGATAATAATTAGTAATTACAATTAAATGCGAAAAAAGTGCGCGAAAACAACAATAAGTATCTCCGAAATAAAATAAGCATCAAATAGTTGCATAAAATTACCGGCACTCCGCATCACACATATGACAGCGCAATATGTTCGTCGTCTTGGCAACCGCAGCGTCGGCGGTTAAAGAGATTAACTTTCCTATTTATCTCGGGACATTTGCCATCAGCTGCGAAAAGTTTTTTACATCTCGACGCTATAAACAAATCCGCCCAACTCCCACACTGGCTCGCATCCACGTCAGTTTTGTTTTTCCGTTTTATTTATTCATTTTATATTTTATTATATTCATTTTTTTTTCCCCGATTAAAATCTATACTTCTTTTTTGGTAAATTCCGATACATCCATATAGCTTACCCTTTCGATTCTGTTTACATACTTCTCTCCAGTCATAATCCTCTCACGGTATTACACCGGAAAAATTTATAGCTAAATAAAAACAATCCGTACTGGAGTAAAAAAATTTCATCCATTTAAAATCAGCGGTACACTATTTTTGCTGTTTCATTAAATAATAGAGTGTTATTCAAATAATCCTCTGCGGTTAACGGATGAATTGACTTTTTAAATCGAACAATATATTTTTGTTTATTCATAATAAAATAGTATTTTGTTTTAGTTTATTTGAGAAACTTCTTAACAACTCGATAAATAAAAAATTTTTTCTGTATAAATCAAAAACTTCATGAGTAATAACTTATAGCTTGAAAAACTAAAAAACATGCATTGAAAAAAAATTCATTTTATTGTAAAAAAATTTGAGGTACTTTTATATCGATTGTAATAAATAAAATGCATTTTTTTTTCAATCATTTTATTCTTATTTCAAACTTATTAAAAATCATTCAAAATTATTTTCTATTTTTTTTATAATAAAAAAGTATAGAATTAAAAACGAAAAGCATGAAATTGTGAGGTTTTTCTTAATTAGAAGACGGACAACAATTACTGTAACTTACCACCAATAATGAATGTTTAACTTGCAAAATCAGTTATTTTTTTCGAATTGATTAAACGTCTTTAAGGTGGTGAAAAATATGTTGAAAAATTCCGTTATGTAGATACATGCACGTCAATCTAATAAATAAATAAAGAAGCGAGTTAATAAAAAAAATTTTATGTAATAATAACGCTAGTAAATTTGTTTTTAAAAATGTTGAGAAAAAAAATTTTATTTGACACACAAAAATCATCCCTCTAACCCTCCAACATTGAAATACGCTTATAAACGACTGAACAAGAGGAGATAGAGTTCCGGGAGTTAAGACCTTTTTTGTAAGAAATTTCCGACTCTTTAAGAATCCTTTTTCGAATTTACGCTATCTATTATAGTTTTTTTGTTAAAAGGGACAAAAGAATTTTTTTTAGCTTAGATTTGTTAATACATATGCCCACCTTATCCCCCACAATCACGATACTTCTTGATCTCGTGAAAAAAAAAGGTTTAAGAAATAAAAATAAGTAACCATGTAATCACACAATCGACTTTTAGCTGGAAGTTTATAAGAGTTACAGTTGTATTTAAAAGTAATTTTTGAGTGATTATGATTGCCTTAATCATCAGATGTTAAATGACTTAAAGTCTTGCAGAAATCTTTTAGATAAATTTTTACTTCAAGTACTCTATCAAAAATACAGTACGCCCATCAATACAAAAGACATATGTTCTACAAATCCGCTGATGTCCATTAGCGTTCCCTTCTAATCTCAAAGCACTTTGAGCCAAATGAAATTTTTACAACCCTAACATAGAGTAAACCTTTCTAAGAATGAATAAAGCCAATATTTCATCTATAAATAAACGTAATCGAGATTATACTTGTTTCTCTTCATCGAATGTGCCACAAGAATTATCGTCCGAAATCATCAGAAATGAACAAAAAACTAACTATATTTTTAATAAAATGTAATATTAATTTATCAATAAAAATTTTTATCTTTTCGAAAGATCAAGTCTTCTCAAACAGTATTTATTCCACTCATTTTAAAGATGAATCCTATTGATTTGGGACTTAAAAATTATGAAAATATTAAAGAAACTTATAACATTTAATGGACTTTCTAAATTTTTCTTGTAAGATTTGTTATTATTATTATTAACTGTCAATAACAATGTAGAAAAAAAGGATTTCTCTAATATTATTATTTTTTCTACTATTCTATTTTTTTCATCACTTAATCGTAATCAGTGCATGAGTAATACACTTTGAATTTTGAAACTTTTTATGGATTAATTGGAAAAAAAAATGAACAATTTACTTAAATGAGTAAACAATTTAAACTCTATTTGATTAAAAAATAAAATAAAACAATAAATCAAGTTTGAATGCTAATGAAAATAAATTCTATAAATATATCACAAAAATAAACATTCGGAATGAATTATTCGATTGACAAAAATCTGGCAGTATAATACTGAGGCAGACGTGAAATGGTTTTCCACCCTATTCCAAAGTGAATCGCTGCGTAAAATAGTGAAGCGTTTTTATCCTTTACGGCCGAAAATAATTAAATTATAAACATGAATTATTAAATATTTTTTTTTCGACCGAAATTTAGAAAAATGATCAAGCGAGATCTAATAAAAAATGAATGCGCCTTTAAATGAAAATCGTGATAAAGCTGAAAAAATACTGTTTAGAAGGGATTTGCTCATCTAATATAAGAATCATAATAAATCTCAAACATTATTGTCTCGATAGAGAGAGCTTTTATTTTTTTCGATATTACCAAGATAAAGCAAAATGTCTCGTCAAATATTTGGATCGTTTGAGTTTCTCCAATGACGAAAATGAGGGGTTGACTAACAGCCACGAGATAGACAGGCTCTCTTATATATAGAAAGGAAGTGCGTTAAGGCGGATTTTTATACTAATAATAAGAACTATATATAAACTTTCTAGCTCGAACATTTCAATATTAAACCCATAGTATGCTATGAGCAGGAAACTTTATGAGAAACTTTCTGAAGATCTATATATACTTCGTTCCCTAAAATCAAACAATCTTCATGACCCTACATATTAACTTCTCTACTGACACGTAGATAATAACAATAAAACTTTATTTGTTCGAACATAATCACAATATTAATAATAAAGAAAAATAAATTTCCGCAAATTACGTTTAAAGAAAGCCCAAAAAAATTGACAACAAATTTCTTTACCATTGGAGTATGAGTAGGTGGTATTTTTTTGGCAACTAATTACTATGATTTATATGTTGTTTTCACTATAATTTTTCATAGTTTTCCTCCCACTTTAAATATATCATTTTGTGATTTACGAAGAAAAAAAACTCAAACATTTAGATATATATTTAATTTCTTAATTTCAACCAGTTATTTATTTTTTTTTATTTAAATTGAAAATAAACTTAACCACCCCATGAGATGATTTAATTCTACATCAAAGATATCTTCTTAGTCATATAAGTAAAATTTCGAACAAAAATATCACCAAACTGCAGAAACTCTTGTATGAATATTCATTACTTAATAATACAATAATGTCTTTGTATGCAACAACTACCACCTAACAATTCTCAAAATAAACACTGCAGCAAAATGAGTCGTGACATTACAAACAGACACGAAAGACTGCCTCCACCATTACAATCTGGTTCTCTACCATCGAAATACATTTACTTAACGTAGCGATGCTGATTAGTACATCAACATTGTTGAAACAAATTGATCTAAGATAAAAAAAGGGATTACAATATCAACAATGCAATCTCATCACCTCAATCTAAAAATATTATAATTCTAACGAGAAAATCTCAAGTTCAGATTTTTTAAGAAATAAAAATAAGTAACCATGTAATCACACAATCGACTTTTAGCTGGAAGTTTATAAGAGTTACAGTTGTATTTAAAAGTAATTTTTGAGTGATTATGATTGCCTTAATCATCAGATGTTAAATGACTTAAAGTCTTGCAGAAATCTTTTAGATAAATTTTTACTTCAAGTACTCTATCAAAAATACAGTACGCCCATCAATACAAAAGACATATGTTCTACAAATCCGCTGATGTCCATTAGCGTTCCCTTCTAATCTCAAAGCACTTTGAGCCAAATGAAATTTTTACAACCCTAACATAGAGTAAACCTTTCTAAGAATGAATAAAGCCAATATTTCATCTATAAATAAACGTAATCGAGATTATACTTGTTTCTCTTCATCGAATGTGCCACAAGAATTATCGTCCGAAATCATCAGAAATGAACAAAAAACTAACTATATTTTTAATAAAATGTAATATTAATTTATCAATAAAAATTTTTATCTTTTCGAAAGATCAAGTCTTCTCAAACAGTATTTATTCCACTCATTTTAAAGATGAATCCTATTGATTTGGGACTTAAAAATTATGAAAATATTAAAGAAACTTATAACATTTAATGGACTTTCTAAATTTTTCTTGTAAGATTTGTTATTATTATTATTAACTGTCAATAACAATGTAGAAAAAAAGGATTTCTCTAATATTATTATTTTTTCTACTATTCTATTTTTTTCATCACTTAATCGTAATCAGTGCATGAGTAATACACTTTGAATTTTGAAACTTTTTATGGATTAATTGGAAAAAAAAATGAACAATTTACTTAAATGAGTAAACAATTTAAACTCTATTTGATTAAAAAATAAAATAAAACAATAAATCAAGTTTGAATGCTAATGAAAATAAATTCTATAAATATATCACAAAAATAAACATTCGGAATGAATTATTCGATTGACAAAAATCTGGCAGTATAATACTGAGGCAGACGTGAAATGGTTTTCCACCCTATTCCAAAGTGAATCGCTGCGTAAAATAGTGAAGCGTTTTTATCCTTTACGGCCGAAAATAATTAAATTATAAACATGAATTATTAAATATTTTTTTTTCGACCGAAATTTAGAAAAATGATCAAGCGAGATCTAATAAAAAATGAATGCGCCTTTAAATGAAAATCGTGATAAAGCTGAAAAAATACTGTTTAGAAGGGATTTGCTCATCTAATATAAGAATCATAATAAATCTCAAACATTATTGTCTCGATAGAGAGAGCTTTTATTTTTTTCGATATTACCAAGATAAAGCAAAATGTCTCGTCAAATATTTGGATCGTTTGAGTTTCTCCAATGACGAAAATGAGGGGTTGACTAACAGCCACGAGATAGACAGGCTCTCTTATATATAGAAAGGAAGTGCGTTAAGGCGGATTTTTATACTAATAATAAGAACTATATATAAACTTTCTAGCTCGAACATTTCAATATTAAACCCATAGTATGCTATGAGCAGGAAACTTTATGAGAAACTTTCTGAAGATCTATATATACTTCGTTCCCTAAAATCAAACAATCTTCATGACCCTACATATTAACTTCTCTACTGACACGTAGATAATAACAATAAAACTTTATTTGTTCGAACATAATCACAATATTAATAATAAAGAAAAATAAATTTCCGCAAATTACGTTTAAAGAAAGCCCAAAAAAATTGACAACAAATTTCTTTACCATTGGAGTATGAGTAGGTGGTATTTTTTTGGCAACTAATTACTATGATTTATATGTTGTTTTCACTATAATTTTTCATAGTTTTCCTCCCACTTTAAATATATCATTTTGTGATTTACGAAGAAAAAAAACTCAAACATTTAGATATATATTTAATTTCTTAATTTCAACCAGTTATTTATTTTTTTTTATTTAAATTGAAAATAAACTTAACCACCCCATGAGATGATTTAATTCTACATCAAAGATATCTTCTTAGTCATATAAGTAAAATTTCGAACAAAAATATCACCAAACTGCAGAAACTCTTGTATGAATATTCATTACTTAATAATACAATAATGTCTTTGTATGCAACAACTACCACCTAACAATTCTCAAAATAAACACTGCAGCAAAATGAGTCGTGACATTACAAACAGACACGAAAGACTGCCTCCACCATTACAATCTGGTTCTCTACCATCGAAATACATTTACTTAACGTAGCGATGCTGATTAGTACATCAACATTGTTGAAACAAATTGATCTAAGATAAAAAAAGGGATTACAATATCAACAATGCAATCTCATCACCTCAATCTAAAAATATTATAATTCTAACGAGAAAATCTCAAGTTCAGATTTTTACGCAACTGCTTATATACGAAGAAACATTAAAAATGTAAAATTTTTTATCAATTTATTTTTTATTCGTTATATTCATAGTTTTTACTATAAAATAGTTTTTTATTAATATGTAAATTTATTATAAACTTTTTTTACCAAAATGATAATTTTTTAAAACAATTTTAGTCTCAAACTGTTGGAATAATTTGTGTCATTACCACATTAATATAAATTGTATCATTATTGAATTTGTAAAAATACCGCAAAAATACAATTATTTCTATGAATTTCAGCTTGTCAACAGGTTAAATTTGGCGTGCAGGCAATTTTCGGTCCATCGGACCCCAT
Source organism: Cotesia vestalis (assembly GCA_000956155.1). Taxonomy (NCBI): domain Eukaryota; kingdom Metazoa; phylum Arthropoda; class Insecta; order Hymenoptera; family Braconidae; genus Cotesia; species Cotesia vestalis. Next base: position 26,534 of record JZSA01000204.1, read on the forward strand.
ACTTGGTCAGCATATACATAGCATCTGTGATGCACTGGACATTCCACATTTGGAGGTCAGGTTGGATTTGGATTCGGAGGCGAAAGAATTTAGTATAAATCTTCATCCCGCACAAAGTCTACTCAATACTGCTTACCAAGACGTTATGAAGTTTCTTAATTGGACAAAAGTAGCTATTATTTATGAAGAAGATTCCGGTAATTGTATCCTTTGAGTTATCTAATTTAAACTAATTCCTATTTCGTCTGGTGGAGCTATTTCTTGATGAGTCGTGTGTTTAAATAACTTACGGTAATTAAACTTTTACTTTTATTTTGGATAGATAAAAGCCTAAAACTCGACGGAATATAACTTTTATATTAATTTAATTTTCCATTATATAATAATTAGAATTAACCTAAATTAGTCGTCGGTCGTTAACTCAAAATATAATTTATTAGTTAAATTTTCTCGGGTGTCGACTTTTACTAATCCGATTAACTTCGCATTTTACTAATTGTTTCTTCGCCACCACACAAACTTTTCTCACTCTACTCAAGATCTCGTTCCTTCGGTACTTTCTTGGCATTATTTCAATCCTATCGATCGGATTTGTGAATAGACGACAAAACTTTTCTGTTTTTTTTTTTTTCTATCTCTAACTCAAAACAAATAATCATAAAAAAAAATAATTATATATCAAAATAATTTAACCAGAAAGTCAATTAATTTGAGCAGCTTTGAAAAATAAACAAAAACGACGTAACTTTAGCTTTTCAATTTATGCTAAATCATTCCAGTAAACTCATCCAATTTTATTGAGAAGTAAAAGCTTGTTATTTGTATGTACAAAAAATTATCCTTATTATTTGAAGACTAATATTATTCGCGTTTTGCAATCGTAGCTCTCCACTCAAAGCTATATCTATAATTTTTAATGTATATTTGCTTCGAAAACATTCATTCTGTTTCCACTAACAATGCGTACTGGGCTAACAAAGGAACACTAATAAAACAGATAAATATTTCTTTCCGATGACATATATCATCATTGCTTTAATTAGTATAAAAAACAAACAAACGAACAAACACGCAAACAATAATTAAATAACATTTTCGTATAGTCTGCCAATAATGGAACCCGAAAGAAAGGCAAATTTTATTAAGCTTGAATTTTATACTATACTTTTTCGAATCCCACACATAAGGTAAAGTACCCAGTAATTGAACAGATTTTCCGTTAAAGTAAAACTTATTTGACCCTACTTTTAATATATAAAGATGTAATTATTAGTTCAAATTAGTAATTTTCATGAAAATATAACCAATTTTGAATTTATTGAAGCGTAAAATAACAAAGATAATTGATTATTTATATTTTGACAACGTTTTTAAAATGGACTATGAAAGGACTAGAAGTTGAACAATCAATTCTGACAAGCCGCAGTAGTTGAACACTCCAGGAGCAGTAGTTGAACTAATAAAATATATGACAATAGACACACCAAAAATTTTTAACGTTTATTGAAATATCAATAGAATTATAACATATCATTGATTAATACTAAAAATAATACTGTAAATATTTAATATGTTAATTTAAAAGTCAGAAATATTTGTATTTAATTTCTTAATTACATTTTTTATGAATGACAAAGTAAATTTTTAATTATAAATAAAAAAAAATCAATTCAGAACGTTCAATAATTTTTAACTACACTAATTTTTAGCTATAAAATTTATGCAATTTGCAGTAATTAATACAAATCACAATGCTGATCACTAGTCTATAAACCTACTACAGGTTAGAGTGCTGTTAAAATTATACGGCCCCGGCTTGTTCAAGTTCTGGGTACCGTTTTGAAAATTTGGAGGTATAGTTGAACGCTAAAATTTAATATTATCATTGATTAATATTAAAAATAATACTGTAAATATTTAATGTGTTAATTTAAAAGTGAGAAATATTTGTATTTAATTTCTTAATTACATTTTTTATGAATGACAAAGTAAATTTTTAATTATAAATAAAAAAAAATCAATTCAGAACATTCAATCATTTTTAACTACACTAATTTTTAGCTATAAAATTTATGTAATTTTCAGTAATTAATACAAATCACAATGCTGATCACTAGTCTATAAACCTACTATTGTTTTAATTTATAATTGAAAAAACTTACAGAAATCAATTACTGTATCATTGAATAATTATAACATGCGCATATTACTCATGATAAATATACGGATTTTGTATTACAACATTTCGAAAAGTCTGTTCAAGTACTGGTCCCATTTTTACAAGTGTTCAAGTACTGGGTACTTTACCTTATTCGAAAAAGAAAATATTTTCATTACCAATAACACAAATTTGTGAATTAATGTATTTCAAATCTTGAACCGGGATGACTTTTACTGCAACATTTTATTCTTTGTTTTTTTTTCTTTTTAACATATAATTTTTACCGTGTAAAATTTTCAAAAAACTCAAATCTATTGCACGCCTCATAAGCGAAGCGGATGAGTTTGTGCTCTACACTTGCCTTACCAAGAAATCAAGCGATTTCTTGAACTAAAATTGTCTCTATTTATTTTCTATTGCACTTGTAAAACAATATTTACACATAAATGTCATGGAAAAACACTTGTTTTAACACTTATTACATTTTTAAAAAATATTTTGCTTTTTAAATAAATAAAAAAAATGTTTCAAAAAATTATTCCGTGGACGTCCGGCTGTCAAATGTGTGCATGAAAACTGACGTGGTCACGATAACTGCCGAAAAACTTGAGTATTAAATCCATTTATTTTTCATACGCTTCAGTGTGATCTAAAACTAAGTCCTTTCGAAGATCACGGTCTAATTCAATGTAGTTTATTTATAATTAGCAATAAACTAAAAATCCACTAATCGTTTGTATATCTAGATCTATATAAATAAAGTTCGTTTACAATACATACACAGTACCTTTTCTTTTCTGGTTGGACAATGGTGCAAAAGATGTAAAAGTATTTTTACGCAAAATCGTGAAGCGTTCCACATTTTTTCAAATTCGAAAATAATGCTGTGAAGCGGGAAAGAATAGGAGTTACGAATAATTATTACGTGAAGCGTTCCAACATTCACGTAACAATTTTGTTATGGAAAATGAGATTATAAGGCGTACACTTTTGGATTTTCCAAACTTTTTTTGATTTTACACATAAAAAAAGTTTAATGTTCGTTTAATCAACAGACTTTAGTTTTAAAGAACACCCACGAATGAATGTTATCGATTTAAAATGATTTTATTGACTGGTAGAAAAGTTCCAAGACGAAACACAATAATACCAATCTGTGAAAACTTGTACAGAAAAATTGTTGAAAACATGAAAAAATGATTGATCAAAGAATAATTAAAATAATTTTAAAAGAGTTATACTCTATTGATGAACTTTTTAGCCACATCCTTTCAAACCCCGTTGATCAGAATGAAAAATTTCCTCAAAATTCTGGAACTTGTTATCTATTCGAAACACGAATATACGTCTTTTTTCTTTATTACTATTTTTAAGCTTAGCCATGCACATACAGATGTGTGTACGTGTGTGTGTTTAAATTTCATACTGCAAACATACGAAAATCATGCACGTTTGAACATAACGTAAATCAACTGATGAAAATAGTAAATTTCATTTACGTATCCCAAAAGCATAGTAAACGGGTACATTATTATATAGATAGAGCGTCATTTCATTACACCAAACTTACGATAACCGTTTGCTACCTTGATAACTACATTTCATACCTAATATAACTTATCAGTTAATCCTACATAATTCCCTCATTTACTCTCGAGACTTCAGACTTCAAAATGAATATTCAAAGTAGCTAGAATAAATATTAAAAGAGCAATGAGTGTAATGTGCCCACACATACCCACATACACAAATAAATTTAATTCCACCCGGGTAAAAAAGATTATATATAATTATATATACTTATACATAATTATATATAAAAAATGGCCCTATATAATTATATATAAATAAGTTAACGTTTTTATTATTTAAAAATATAAAAAATAATTATAAGCTGTAATAGATTTCGGTATATTACAATAAACGTTATTATAATATAATATAATTAAAGCAAATAATTTATAAAGATGATTTTTGTTTATGAGCTATCTTCATATCATGTGACATTGCAAGTAAAAGTAATTCACAACACAATGTTTATTAACTTTTAGTAAATATTTGTTAACTATTAGAAAATATTTATTAACTATTAATAAATGTACTTTCCTCCGAAGTGAATATTCATTTAATGTTAAAAAATATTTATTAAAATTTAATAAATTAAATAATTGTCTTCAAACAAATTGAATTTCTAATAGTTAATAAATCCTTTGATTAGTTTACATATCATTATATACAATTTGATATGATCATATATAATTTCATATAATTGTATATAATAATGTTTGTAACTTTTGTACAATTCTATAGAACTATATACAATTATATATGATTATATCTATTTATATATAATTATATGGAATTGTATATGATTATATGTAATCATTAAAAAAATGTTCCATCTAATTATGTATAATCATATATAATTATATGCAATTATATATAATTGTATATGATTATATATAATTATTAAAAAATGCTGCATCCAATTATATATAATTATATATAATTATATGTAATTGTATATGATTATATATAATTATTAAAAAAATACTGCAGCCAATGATATATAATTATATATAATTGCATATACACATATATAATTATATCTAAGTAATATATAATTATATATAAGTAACATATAATAACATATAAGTATATATAATTATATATAAGTTTTTTTACCCGGGCAATGAATTTACTGCGTTTGCCCGTATTTTACATAAAAAAACTCACTAAATTTGGTGATTCTTGTAATTAAAAAAATAACGAATAAATCACAAATTTTCATAAAAAATTTTCAGATTTTATTTAATAAAAAAAAACTGCTCCATTTTAATGAGCTTTTCAAATGATAAATGAATAAAAATGAATTATGAATAATAAATCATAAAAAATCTATTTGAAATATCGAGGCATGCTCCATTTGCAAACTCAATAAAATTATTATGTTACAAACTTTATATAAGTAAATTTACGGACGTACGTATATACTTCAACATCACCATGTATATACATACACATCCTCGATGTATTTGTGTGGACGAAGATGAGAAATGATGGTGATGGAATCCACAAGGTTTGCTAGGATGATTCGATTTATTTATTTGAGCCTCCGATCGCGGTTGAGTAACGCACGTAGGTGTACGCATACATAATCTCGGCCAATGTTTGCTCGAGTCAAAGCCTCTGCTCAGGATTTCTTGCTTCGAAGCGTCAGTAACTCATCCATGTCGATATCCTAGAGATCATCATACTGAATTACATGATACAGTTTTTAGCTATAAATACATTTTGATCCATACATTACGTGTGGAAAAAAATTTATTTTACGTACTGAGAGCAAGAAAAATTATTGTCCACAAAAAAATTGTTGGCTCAAGAATTTATTGGAATAAACCGTTTTAATCTATTAGTTTGTTTTTAAATGAATATCTGTTTTCATTATAATAGATGAACATACGAACATACTTTATTTGAATGGAGTAAGATCTATTTTGATCAATCGAACAATTTTTGAAACAAGGATATATGTTCTCCATAATTATCAAGAATATATGTAAGAACATATATTCTTGTGTCAAGAACATTTTATTAATGTTAACTCACACGCAAGATATAGTTTGTGCTATATATTAGTTTCGCTTTCACTCGGTAGTGATGACTTTCCCACGAACTATCTCTGATTCGCTTTTACTTTCGATTATTTTTGTTTACTTAACTAGTTTCTACATTTTTACGGTTATATTTCCAAGTATATTATTCGAACAAATATTAGTTTTTAGGTAGATTTATTTATAAATCTAGCTATTGTAGCCAGTCTCAAGTCGAAATTTAAAGGAAATTTTGTTATAATCTGTTTATTTTGTCACGTTATGCCGATAAATGACATTGTCTCAGAAGTTTATACATGTATCCACGTATACATATATATCTAATATAACGCATTATGTCGGCAAAATTGCGCCCACAGTTCTCAACCAATATTTATAAAATTTTGTTGGCTTATTTGATGAATTAATTCGGAGGTCAAATTCGAATATGAGCAAAATCTGCCCGTTAGTTTCGGAGTTGTGGGTGGTTGAAAATTTTTTTCATTTTCGAAGATTTCTTAGTTTTGTCAATTTTATCGAAATAATATTTTTACTGTATAAGATAGTTCAAATGTACTGATTTCATCTCAAAGTTCACTTAATTATCTTTAATTAAAGCTATCGTTTGTCCACTTTTGGTGATTTTTTCTATTTATTTCGTGACTCGAAAAATTTTGAAAAATTCATCAATAAACATGATTTTCCGTACTACTCGAGTGATGTAAATAGATTTCATACTAACTTTACCATCTCTTTATACCTCTACATGTAAAAGATAAAATTTCGAAAATTAACTACTCAAAAACGGTGTGGTGAATTGATCTGAAATTTTAGTCGTGAATTATTAATATATTTCTTTCGATAGAAAAAATTTCATAATTTTCTTATGATATGCCTGTCACGCACCAACTACCTTAAACTATAATTCGTTGACTTTTGAACTTTTTTTAATTTTTTCAGTGGCTTTGAAAATTATAGAAATATTATGAGCCTACTCTTTTAAAAGAAATCAGTGGAATTTCATTGATTCCGACCAGTGAATAAAAATTTCTGCGGATGCGCGCAGGTACTTTGTTCATTGATTGAATCAGTGATATTGCATTCACTGGTTGGAATCAGTGAAATTTCACTGATTTCTTTTAAAAGAGTATATTCGTCAAATAAGTCCATGTCAGGCTTGGTTGAATGACGCTTTTTTGAAATAATAGCGAAATTTCTTCGATGTCGAATCAATAGAAGATTTAATTTCCTCACTCTTCTATCATGCTACACAAGAATGTTATTTTGAATTACAATTATTTTACGTTCAGTACAGTCAATTGATTTCAAATTTTAACCGCGTAATAGCGTATGTATTATATAATTCCATTACATTTATTTCAAATCTTCAAGATTTTTAAAAATTTGCATTTGTGAGTGAACTACTTCAATAGAAGGATTTTTTTTTCTTGATGCAAGCCTTTCAAAATATGCATCTTTAGCGCCAGTCTGTCTAATTCTAATTGACGAATCAATTTGAGCTTGAAAAAAAATTTTAAGTTCAATAAATTTTTATTAAGGTCAAGAATGATTACCTTTATAGGTAATTTAATTTCTTTTGCAATGATTAAGGGGTATAATTCGATAAACTATACCGAATTATAAATCAAATAGTCATTCAGAGTAATTACATCGAGAAAATGGATCGCTGTGTGACTGCAGTAGTATTGTACCTAGTTTCCAAGCAAGCTGAACAACCAATAATTTTTTTTCTCTTCTATCTTTTTATCTGACACAGTTTTTTCCAAGCCAAATGGACTATTCAGCCAATTATCTCAGAAGTCCTCCTTAGCTCGAAAATTCTGGTCTAGCTGAATTTATCGAATTTCCTTAGTTACGTGTTTGCTTTTATTTACCATCGCGTCTTGAAGAGAAATTCGACAAAGTTCCGCGTGTTTAAAAACTTTCTTCTTATTCAATTAATTTCTATATCTTCGAATCATTGTAATCACTCAAAATAATGATTCTTATCTAAAAGTGTAGAAAAGTCAAATGATCATTGATTTAGGAACCAATATGTCACATTTTTCTAACGTTTCAATGAACATTGGATGACGAATTAAGCGTTGATGTAAATCAACCGTTCCCAATCGATCTATTGAAGTAACTGCTATAATATGGATGTCACGGGTGACATGAGATGATGATAACTAGCCAGAAATTTCGGAAACATCTATATTTAGGAATTGTTAGAGATAGAAAGGCAATTCTCTAATTAGTAATCATGAAACTACATTACGTGAAACAATACATTTCGTTAATGAAATAGAATTTAATTTCTGAGTTAACTCGTGTACAAATTTTCTCCATACTTATTCATGTTGTGTGACTTTAATTCAATCAAAAATCCAACACAAACTATTTCAATAAAGAAACTTAGCAGCTTATATTTATTCGACTGTAAAACCTTCGCATATATGCAAAAAGTTTGATTTTACTAGATTTTTTTCTTAATTTATTAAATTTTTTTAAATTTTATGTTTATGTTATTTAAAAATGTTATTCATTCAATAATTTTTTATCCTTTAGAAGAAGTATAATGTATTTTTGACGGTAAAATTCTCTTAATCAATTATATAAATTTTGCAATCAATTATTCTAAAAAACTTTAATTTTCAACGAAATAAATAATTCTGTGTAGAATTAAAAATAAATTTTGCCCACTTACTCATTTATACAAATATAATGAAAACCCTTTTGTTGGTGGTACAATTTAATCTGTTGGCTCTCTTATTAAAACTCGACACAATAAATTGTCACGTTATAAAATTTTTCTGATCAAATTATAAAATTTTTGAACTATATCTGAAGAATTTTTTAAATAAATTCCCAACTAAATTAATAAGAAAATTTTTTTATAATCAATGAAAGAACCCCTCTGAATTTTGACTTTCCGAGAGGTAGTATTGGTATGACTTTATCGATCAACGAGGATACTAAACAAATGGGAAAATTTTATTCTATGTCTGTTATTATGACCTCAATAATTGAAAGGTTTGATAATGGGTTAAACTTCAGAACTACACACTTGCCGAACAGAGTGATGACTAACCATATAACAACTTAATTTAAAAAACTAAACTTTACACTGTAGCTAGAAACTTAGAATTTTGAACTCTTGCAATCTAGATCTTAATTATAAGATGCTTCTAATTCTACAGCCTACATCAATATACTAATCTTGGCGGAAGGTACAAATAGTTTGAATTCATTTGAGTTTCAATTCCACCAGTTGAAACTAATAAGCTTTAACTACAGAAAACAATTTCCAAAGTTCATCTAACTCTACGCAGGATCCGGAAATATGTAGCAAGTTTCAATGTCAGATCACAATGAGTGTTTCTGTATCATACTAGATAATTATATCAAGATATTCGCTTTTCATAAAAATTATTACAACTGTGTTTACGGTCAATCATTAATACTTTTTACATTATCAATTATCATAAACAAAAAATTACATAGTTTTTTGTACTGCCCTTTGGTAGAGAAAAAATATTCATTGACTTTCGATAGAACTTTATTCTATTCAATCCACTGAGTTTAGAAATTAACGATTAACGGAAAAAATTTTTCAAAAATCATTTAAAATCAATGGATTAGCATTGAAAAAAAATTTTTTTAAATACGTAATGGCTTGAAAAGAATTTTATTGTAAAAATTATAAGCAAAAATGAGTATTCTCAATGTTCATAAATTAAATTTACTTCAAGAAAATTTTTGGTGGCTAAAAATACAGGTAGGTAGAATCGCAATTCTAAATAACTATTTTTGTGCTTTTAATTGAAAACTTTTTTTAATAACATAAAAAAGAATAAATTATAAATTTTTAAATAATGGACTTGAAAATAATAAAAAACCTCTGAGATTTTATTTATCAATTTAAAACAGTAGCAATAAAAGATAACAGAAACAATTTTATATCTGTTGTTTAAAAATACTTTGACGTAAACTCATTGTCGTTTCAAAGTTAAACTTTATATAAGTTATTTAAGTGGAGAGTTTCTCGTAAAGTGGAGACAGAAATACCAATTCGCGGCATCGTTGAAACGTTGATAGGAAATCTTGAGTTCAATCGATTGAAGTCTAAAAAATAGGACAGCAAATGATTAACAAATTAAAAAACCAATCTCATCTGTAAAATAAAAGAAGACAAATACATTTTTTAGTGCATATGTATAAAAATAAAAGGACAAAAGTTAAATTTTAAAGTTAGGTAGTGTAGAAACGAAGACCTGCAAGTCGAGATGATACCTTGATTATTTAGGCACCAATGCGCCGACGTATCGATTTCATTGGAACCCGCGCTGTTAACGGGTTTCTTTAACGATCTCCTCAGTTTACTATTCTTCCGAATAGAACCTTCATACGATAATAGTGACGAGCAATAAAAACTTTTTTCGATGCTTATTGCTCAACTGGACGAAATACAATTTAATAAGTTTCCTTTTTTTTAACACCATTTTCTTATCTTTTTCTATTTCAGGCTTAATAAAGTTACGAGAGTTGGTGAAATCACCAAAGTTTCAAGAACTTGAAGTATATATGAGACAAACTGATCCTAATTCGTATAAGGATGTCTTGGCTGATATCAAAACCAAAGAAATTCACAATTTCATTATCGACACTAAGTCAGAACATATGCATCACTTCTTACGAACGGTACTTTTTTTCAGAATATTTAATAAAAAATAAATCTGTTTTTTTTTTAAATCATCAATTAAAAAACAGCTTTTCTAGTAAACTGTAAAAATCGGCAAGTAAATTTTACGACAAAATTTTCGTCCCTTTGAATTACCGATACAAAGTTCGAAAAAAATCACTCCACGTAAAAAAAATAAAACTAAAGTTTCTATTGGGTTACTGCTAAGCATGTTAAGATATAAAACTTTTTTTATAGTTTTTAAATCAAATATTTCGCAAACGGCAATAACTTTTGTGAAATAGCAATAAAATGAGACATGACCTTAAAAAAATAGCTGTCTATACCAATTGACGGGTAGGGTCTTTTATTTGTGACAGCTCATTTATACAGGAAGACCCTAGATGATGTGAGACAACATTATTAATCGAGCGAAAAACATTTTTCTTATTCGATATTTATTTACGGTTTTCATGGAAAAATAAGATCATTTTATGGCTTTAGACAATGTAACTACTTTTCAATTATCAAAACTTTTTTCAATCCTCTAGGTAGTTTTCTTCAATTGATAAAAATAAAATAACGCTGAAACAAAATTTTTGTTTATTTCGAGCCATAGATATATAATTAAATAATCAGTTTATCTCTCTTTGAACCCATGAAAAATTCTAATATTATCGTGAAACAATTTTGAATATTTCTTTATTCCTTCTTTTCCTAGTTTCAAAAGAGTATTTTCTAGGGTCACGATTTTAAAACTTTCCTCAACTTTAAAAGTACCAAACATAACATTGCAAAAAAAAAATTAATCCATTAAATGTCTCTAGACATTTATAACAAAAATGTGCAATTTAAAGTGCTTCATTTTCTCACTTGTTGACAGTTTTTTTAATAAAAACTGAAATTTTTGTTTTTATGATAAAAAATTCAAATTCAAACATTTCTGATAACAAAATAAATTGAATTGACACCCATTAAAAGAAGTGAAAATTCTGCTAGTATACTATAAATATCATTCGTTATATTATTTAAAATTTCGATTAAAATATTCACATAAAAAAAAAATTCTGAAAGTAAAATCAATTTGTTATTAAATACAAAAAACGAATCACAGCGATGCATACACCGTATAACAATGATGGAAATTTTATTTTCAATAATACAGAAAATAATACTCTTCAGAATGAAGCAACGTTTTCACAGTATAAGATTTATATCATTACTTATATTAATTAATATATCCTGATATTTATTTTCTAGATACTACAACTACAAATGAACGATTATAAATACCATTACCTTTTTACCACTTTTGTAAGTAATAAAAAATGAAATCAATAGCTTGAAAAAAAAATATATGTATACATCGAAAAAAAAAACATTTTTTAACAAAAAGTTAATATTTCATTGCAGGATATTGAAACCTTCGATCTAGAAGACTTCAAGTACAATTACGTTAATATCACTGCCTTTCGATTAGTCGACGCGGACGACGCAGCAGTACGAGGAATTCTACGTGACATGGAACGCTTTCAGCCATCCGGAAATACAATCCTCAATAAATCACACGTTATTCAGGTGAACTTACCATTAATTATCATTTTAATTTATCAAACTGTTAATGATAATTGAAGTTAAGCTTATTTTAATTCTTCGTACGCTGATAGTTGTCCAAGTATTTCAAATAATACTATTCACTAATTAAAATTTATGCTAAACAACTAGTAGCATTTATTGTCAATTAAAACCACATGGGTTTAATAAATAAAAATTTTCAACGCTCCGTTGAAATGCTCACTGAATAAATACAATGAACAACGTGCAGCTGAATTGCTTTCAGTAAATGTCACTACTATATAGCTTGTTATACATGATTTTTGAATTAATAGCTTTATTTCGTATGGAGTATAGTCTTTTTGTAAATACAAGTATATAAACAGCAATGTGTCATAAGAGCTAACATATAAAAAAATCTAGATATATATAATAAGCATATCAAAGCAAAAAAATTATATATAGACATATCAGACCATATTAGAAATTTTTTCTCCGTAAGTAGTTAAATAAAAAATTTCAACTTTGAAAATAATTTTGATGTAAAATATTTTAAACTTATGCTTGTTGAATAATTTAATAATAAAATCAATACAAAAATATTGTAACTTAAAATCAAAATTTAATTTGTCTCAAATTTCAAACTTTTTGTTAAGCATTAAAGAGTCATTCAAAGAACGTAAGGCTCATCACGGCGTGTGTAATAAATTAGTTTTTATGATCACAAAATAAAAATAGAATTTTTTTTATAACAGTTAACTTTGTTTGCCAAATAAATAAATTTAATGTGTATCTTCATAAACTCTGTTTATTTCCGCAAAGAATATTCGCTTTAGCTTATTCAATCAGGAGATCGTGAACCGAAATTATGTCAACATACACAAGCATGGTAAACAACCAAACTTGGACCTCATATTCGTAAAAAAAAAAAAAATAAGAAACGCTTGTATTTGAAACATCGGCATCTGTTGAATAAACGACTCCTGAAAGTATACTCTGAACAAATGACAACGAATAATTTTGCTTTTTTTTATTTTCACCGCAGGAAGTTTAAGCCATTTAACTCTAGCTTGTACTATAACTTCTCTTTGTCTCTTAACACAATGCTTGAAAATATTTTGTTCGAGTACTTGAAGTTTCAATGCTTGAATAGCCGGTGAAGTGAACTAATTTCAAACCAATGCACAGACAACCAAAATTGTTTGACTGTAATTGCAGGTTAGTTCACAAAATTGTAGTTTAACTACTACTATTTCAATGTAGTAAACCACACACTGAAAAAAAAGTTATTTTTCCACCTAGAATACAAAATATTTTTATCCAAGTTTTTTTATATCCAATATACGTTTCTTAATATAAAAAAACTGGTATTTTTCGCCTGAGAATGCCTAAGTTTTTTCTGGAGCCAAAACTTTATGCTGAGTTGCCATTACAACCGCAGCGGTGGCCACCAATTCTCTGATTTCCCTCCAATTTCACAGTCTTGGCGTGTTTATTTACATAATTGAAAAGTTGTACTAATTTATTACTTATTGAACAATTACCTAGCTGTATTACAATTGATATGATAATTTGGATGAATCCTTGGGTACGAAAAAAGTATTATAAACACATCATTTGCATCTGTGTCAAATGAGATTAAGTCGGCCATATTTTTATTTTGGTATTTTGCTGAGAAAGAAACCGAGTTTTTTAAAAATCACTATACTTTTTAGTGTAGAGAAAAATCTTCGGGATTCTAGCTGAAATCTATTAATTTTCTTAAACTGAAAAAAAAAAATTTACTCGAATTAATACATAATAGATTTACTTCGAATATAGTTAAGAAACTTATCAATAAAATGAAGTTAAGGGGTCTATTGTAGACCCGATATTACTAAAGATGGACGAATACAATTGTTGAATTATAACATATGTATTCCTGTCTCAGCCTAATGGAAGATAAAAAAATATAGAAAGATTTTTATGTCAGCCTGATAAATAAGATCCGAAATGTTGAGCTATTGATCAATACATTAGCATTCATAACTAAATCAGTATATTGAGGTTTCAATCAATGCTTAATTGCTATGACAAGACCACATTAAAGTTAAAGGAAGATCACAGGAAATCAGAAAATCTCTTAAAAAATGATAAGCCGACAATAGTGACAAAAAAATTGCACGCCTCACGCGTGAGCGTGTGGAAGTGCTTTACTATCGACATGCCGCTATGGGACGATTTTGCAATATAAAATCGTTGATAAGTCCCAATTTAGACACTAAATCAATATAAAAAAAAGAATATTTTGAAAACTAGAAATATTCAATTATAACATCAGCGTATTTTTTTATTTATTTTTGTTTAGTATATTAACAAATACTGTAGTTGAAAAATTATTAGTACGGCTGTCTGTTAGTTCTCGCGTTTCTTGTCGTCACGTTTTAGAAAAATATACCCCATAAAATGAAATAAATTGATATGAAGTAGAGGGAGTACTTTATGATATAAAGTAGAATCTCGCTCATTATTCAAGCAACAAAATATAATTGTTGTAGTGAATTTAGGGCGTATCTGTTGCTAATTAGTCGTCCTAATTAGAATTTTGTTCATGAAAATTTCTATTTTGAGCTATAAATGTTGACAATTATTTCGATAATAATTACTTCAAACGGAGTTGTAACTCCCATACAAAAAATGAGGATCGGCCCATTAATGGGCCAAGCCAGGCAGCCGATTTAAAAGTATCGGCCAAGTATCCGAATATGTCGTCGGCCCAAGACTGGGCGAGTATCGGCTTGTAACGCCATCCCGATATCGGATCCTGTGATCGGCCGAACATAGTAATCAAGCATTGGCCGAGCATCGGCCAAGCATCGGCAAAGAATCCAATTTAAGCTAAAATAATTAAAAAAAATTTATTTTTGTTGTTTATTTTTGGATTATTATCATTCTGAGGTGTTGGGCTACTGGTTGATAAAATTTTATTCTGAAAAAACTCGGATGCGAAGG
>JZSA01000205.1:0-27931 GCA_000956155.1 Cotesia vestalis
AAAAAAAAAAGCAAACAACACTTTGTTTCATTAATGATAAATTTTATTTATATACAATTGAGAGGGCATATCGTGAAAATTAAAAACTGAAAGCTTATTTTATTATTTATATATGAAATTACAAACATCAATTTATAACGCTACAACGTATTTTCCATTAAAAATAACAGAATCCAGTATTTAATATATACTATTTATAGTTGTGTATTTATATTATTCGAGACTATTAGAACGTCTAAATAAACTTTTAAAAAAAGTTTAAAACCAGTAAAAAAATACATACAAAAATAAAAAAGATAATACAAAACTTCCTTGTTACTACGCTACGAAATAATGAGCTGCATACTGATTTAGTTTAACTTCTTTAGCATGTACATAGCCTCTCTTGCATTCACCTCACTTTTCTGATAAGTTATACAGAAAAAAAAAATTAGATGACAGCAGAAACTTAATTTTCAAAAATATACAATATAAAATATTCACAACTTGATTAATAATGAGAAAAATTAAATAGAACGATGAAATATAATAACAATATTCAACAGTTGGAGTAGAACAATATTATAAATTAATAATTTAGACAAAAATTTTTCTTAACATATAATAAATATCTGCTATATTAACTTAACTCTAACGAAACAAACAAGTTCTGTTCGTTGAATAAATTTGATTTACTTCAAATTCATGAATATTTTTTTAGAAAGGAACTTTTCAATCAGGGTCAAAAAAATTTATTTAAATATTTAAAAACTGAAGACATAAATAATAAATAATTGGTAACAAAAACAACGATAAAAATTGTTAAGCTCATTAATTAAAAATGCTAATCAAGAAAATACAGTTGAGTAGATAAAAAAAAGTGATTAAGAGTCACTTAGAACCAGCGGACTAAATCTACAGTAACACTACTTGTGATGCAGACACAACTACCAATGAATCACCGAATTTCCTCTCGAGTCGGTGGATAACCTCTGGGCATTTGCATCGTAAATCACACTATCTCATACTCTAACCACCGGTTTTATTATTTTATTTGCCACGGTAGGTATGTACTCATCCGGAGAATAGTCGACTATGGATGATACAAAGTAAAAGAGGTTACAAGATATCATGCGCGTATGACTTGGCAGCGAAACACTGTTCTGAAGTTGTACAGATGATAGACTTTGTTAGTCAGTTTATACATACTGTTGCATAGACTATAAATATATGTAGGTAGGCTTCATAAATTAAAATCGTATACACTGCTCTCGAAATTTTATGATCCATTTTCGATTTATTACTGTTTCAGTATTTTATTTTCTTGTATTGAATAATAAAGATTAATTATTCAAATTTTTTTTAAGTACAAGAGTTAAGTCAGAGAGAGAATTTGATTCAGATTATCATAAATTATCTGTAACAAGTAAATTAAACTAGTGATATGTATTCAATCAATGAAAAAGTAAAAATTTCCGTAGGATTTGTTCACTGCTATCAGTATTTCGTTCTAAATGGTAATTTTTCCTTAGTATGATGTGTGCAGAAGAAAAGTATAAAGATAAAAACAGTAAAAAGTGAATTCTTATGATATATATATCTTGGAAGCACCTAAACAAATAACATACTTCAAACATGATATGTATCAAGTGATAAGACAAAATCTGCTGGAAATCAAATGAAATTGAAAATTTAAAAACAAATCTACTTGGATTTTGAAACTATCCGTAGAGATGAAATTTCAATGTAAATAACTGCTGTTTGTGCATGCTTATCAAAGAATACTAAAATTATAAACATAAAAAAGAGTAAATCTGAATGCAGATGTTGTTCTTGGATTTATTTCATACTCATGTATTTTTTAGAACAGTGCAAATTTCTTGAAATTGAGTTTTTAACAGTGTGCACTGAAGAATTACGTTTCTTTTATAATAATAATTCTTGTCTTAGTTTTAGGTAAAAAAATAAGCATTTTTATACCATCCTAGATTCAATTTTCTACATACTAAATCTTAAAAAGTAGTTAAAGTCTACATAGAAGAAAAAGTACTCAGTTTTACAAGATTTAATTCGTCGTACTTACATGTGTTTACATTTACATTAATTCCTTCAGTAGAATACCCAAAAAGAGAATTTTAATTGACATGACAGGCATATGTATCATTCGCATTTATTTCAAATCAATTAAAATTTTTAAATGTTACATTTAAATCTATATTTATTCAAATGAAAATTGAGTAATTTTTAATATCAATCAATTGCTGAACCCTGAAATTAAATCAGTAGGAAATAACTGAAATTAGTCACCGAATACTGAATGTACCTACTAAGCTTTCATTGATTTTATTTTAAAGAGAAAATAAAATGTCGAAAAAAAAAGTACAAATAATGTGATTTCTCTAATACCAATTTCATGAAATCTAAAAGGTAAATCATAATATTTTTTTTCAAAAACTACATCTCCTGAACCCATCAATTGATTTCAATCAAGTTTTCCACTCCAACACAATTTTTATATCATGTTATTTGATTGCAAAGTCGTTCCGTAAAATATTACGAATTACATTTCAAAGTGGTTTAGATTATTGAATACATTACGAGGCAATGTCAGTATCTGTAGTATAATATCTCATGCAGTTTCAACCCAGAGTGCATGCATTTTATGAGTACCATTTTATATACGCCTTTTTCACGAGGTGCTTATTACTGACACAAAATACGTCAAAACTACATGAAATGAAATATTATTTATCAACAATCCTACTATCAATAATTTGAAATCTATTGGAAAAGACAAAATATAACATTAAACCAATTGCTTATTTGTCATTGTGTCCTTAGGCTTAAATTTATCTATAACTCTCATAATGGAGATTCGTTTTTGCTGACCTGCAATAATTATCAATGTACACACCAAAACCTCCATGTTAATTGAAAGCCACTTATTTATATAATACAGCCTTTAGTTTGCGATAGGAACCCTGCATCTAGACTGTCACGCCCACTGATCATATAAACGTATAAAATTCGGGTAAAAATTTTAAACCTCCACATGTGAACTAACGCGATTTATTTTGATTTAAATAAATCTATAAATTTTTCATAATTTTTTTCAACTGTAAAGTCTTGTTATGTCATAACATATAAATACATCAAGTCGGAAACATCAAATTGACCAACGTGAAATTTTATTATTTTCCGCGCAGTACTAGTGGTATTCCATAGAGCAATGACAAGCTTATGACGTATGTCGTGTTTAGAGGCGGAATTGAACTGTGAAGGCTATGTTTACACATTTGACTTAATAATGCTGAATTTCTTCCATTAAATTTAATGTACACAGCCTTAAATTTTTTTTACCCTTCTGAGGTGTTCTTGCTTTGAATACGACCGATTATTACTGGTTGAAAAGCATATTTTATTAATTTTTTAATATTTTTTGAATTATTCTATTGCTTGGTTCAATATTTTTGCCCGTTTTATTCATTAATTCAACAACAGAGCTCGGCAGTTTTGGAAGAAGATCTGCTTTTATATTTGCCGCACGGTCCCTATAATAACAAGTTATAATGTCATACACGGAGAAAAAAAAACAACACTAATTTTACTATTTTGTACAGTAATCAGTAGTGTTTTGGAAGAAAAAGTGGTCAAAATGCTTGAGACAGTAGAGAGCGCTATATTAAAACTACTGGCTACTTTCTGCACATTAATAAGTCGTGCGCTGGCATTAACCAGTCGTGTCTCATACAGCACTCTCTACTGTCTATGAATACTTTTCTAATATTTGTATAGAACAGTAACCATTGATGTTTTATTTTCTCCGTGAATAGTCAAATAAGTGAAATAAATCAATTTATCTGTTGTGTTCTTAATATTAAACAGTCGGTACATGAGACATATTTTATCGACTAACATATACAGAAAAAATAGCCGAGGAACTTTTTTAAAAACTATGGAAAATTTGTTGGTTAAATTTGAAACCTATAACCTTAACAAGCTTAGTTAATGTTTCCTGCCAATCCAAACTAACAAACAATCTTCTTTTTTTTTTTGCTTTTTATTTTCTCTCACGGTTTCAAACCCTTTGATTGATTTGGTGAGCGCTAAAAAGTATTACGTGCAGGTTCCAAGAAATAAACTAACTATCCAATTAGTTTCTACAGTAGCGCAAAGAATTAATCGATTGAAGCTTAACGGCTAAAGAATAATAAAATAGTTTACTACGGTTAAATAACTTTAGTGTTACAATTGAAATTACCGGATGTTTTTACATTGGAAGAAGTTCTCACAATATTATTCAAAATAATTTTGTTAAATAAATATTTTTACAAATTTTATAAAGGCATAAAAACTTTTTGATATGTCTATGGCTTTTTTCAGTAGATTTCATAGAAATCTAACTATTGCATTGGTCCTCATGACGGAACTTTTGAAAAATTTTGCTATCCCTTGCGACTTTCAAATCATTCTGAAATCAGTCTGAAAAAATTCTGGAAACATTATGGAATCATGATGGTTCCAGAGTGTTTCCAGAGTGGTTTTGTGCCTATTTTCCAGCATGAAACCAGAGCGAACCCAGACTAAAGCCAGAATGGAATCAAATCAAAAAAAACCGTCACGCACGGGAATCGAACCTGGGACTGGACGCTTGAAAGACTAATTCTTTACCAGTTTACCGATGAGACTTATTTGTATAGCAGGGTTTTTAACAACTACAAGTAATGCAAATCGTATACATGATCAATGCGTAATGAACAAAATTTTTTATTTTGTTTGTAAATTATTAATTATTAATATACACTGATAGAAAGATTTATTGACTATTAATAAATTAATTTATTCGAAGACAATTATTTAATTGGTTAAATTTTAATAATTTGAAATTAAAATAATTTAAAATTTAGCTCGATCAAATATTAAAAACAAATACATGTAATGACATATAGTTATATATAAATTATATGTAATTATATGTAGTTATATAGAAATTATATATAATCTTAAAATCCTAGTATTTTCAAAATAAAATCTTTTTAAGTCATACAAAAATTCATAACATTTAAAAATTTTTAATTACTCTGAATTCACTCTGAGATTACTCTGAATTCACTCTGAGATTACTCTGAATTCACTCTGGGATCACTCTGGATTCACTGTGATTTGACTCTGGAAAAAAGGCACAAAACCACTCTGAATCCACACTGGATTCAATATGATTTCACTCTGACTCTGAATACAGAGTGATTCCAGAGTGAGGTGAAGGTTGCAAGGGATATTCCGACTTAACTCGACGAGCTGAGTCAGAAAATATATATGGTTCAAAAATTTATATATGTATGTATCTACATATACATATTTATATATATATATGTATGTATCTACATATACATATTTATATATATATATATATATATATGTACGATATAACGCGGCTTGTTACAACGATAGCATCGCCAATTTCCAAAGGATCTTCACCAAACTCAACATACTTATTCTACAGATAGATATCAAAGTCAAGTTCGAAGATGATCTTCATTGGTCAAATAATTTAGAAATGCCAGGATTTCAAAATACCAAAAATTCACATTTCTACACTTTCTAACTCGAATAACTTTTAAATGGAATAACGTATTGAATCTCTGTAAATTGTAACTGAAAGCTTTTTAAATAAGCTTCAATTTGAGTACCACATTATGTGTGTAGTCTTAAAATTAAGTCCTATTCCGCTATGCCAATTATGAAATTTGCTGTTGCAGTGGTTTTTTTAATACAATCCTAGTACTTTTTTTTTTATTCATTTTGAAATCTACTTCCATTTTGGCTGCCGAATGGTCTTTTTTAGTTTTAACTCGACTCTTGCTTCGAAGACCACTTAGCTATTTCGACTAAGTAAAGCAGTGCTTTTGATGGATAATTTATAATAACGTCATAAGTACTAAAGTAATATGACAATACATTTCCTAGACTCTTGATAAAGTAAACCCCACCATACACGTCAGCTCCAGAATTCTTTAACAATGAAAGAGAGCTTTTATTAAATTAATTAGTAATGACCACGATCACTAATTTTGCATACGATCAAATGTGAGTGACGCCGTGTCGCTTCAGATATTTATCGATAGGCAAGTCTGATTTTGCTGTGGATACAGACGAGTGATCGTCAAATTATAAGAATAGTTTATTATACCAAGAAAAGACGGATAACAAATGCAATTCCCTATCTAGTTACGTCTATTTGCGTTGTAGTAACAGAGATAAGAGATAATCAGTTACTACTTATCTCGGAGAAAAATTTGACTTAACTCTTTTGAAGATGATGTAATCTAAAATTCATCCTACTAAAGACTGATCTGTCGATATAAAATTACTTGTAATAATTATTATACTGCAATGGATAAGATAATACTAAGTGTTACACGTAAAATGATATGCAGAAAAAATTTGGAGTAAAAGTTTATAACTTCGTTCTACACGGAAAAATATTGGTTTAAAAACGACATCATAATTGATGTACTATAATTGCATCTTGAGAGTATTAGTTTCTAGTCCATGTACAAACCAAACTGCACTTATTAGTCCAAATCAAAGGTTATATTCTATGTTGTTTGCATTTACATTTCTCATAATTATTCTTAAAATAATAATAAATACAAAAGAAATATATAATTTTTCAATTTTGATAGCTATAAACTCGTGAAACCTCATTTTATCGGTAAATGTCTTAAATATTAGATCTAGTTTAAAGTGGTAACGTTTAAAATAATCGTATTTCATGAATTGGCTGATTTTACGAATTTTCAAGGTTAAAAACGGCTTATTTCACGAATATCGAAGTTTAGAAATGACTGATTTCACAAATGTCCAGATTGTTGTACATTAATTGGATAAAGCATTGTGAAATTCACAATATATCAGAGTATGTTAGACACAATACAAAACTTTCAATAAAATCTATTGAATCGCTATCGGTGCAAACTGTCAAAATAGAAGTGAGCATTTTTTTTCTTAATTATTTATCAAACTCGTAAACATTAACAGGGATAAGCTAAGTTCTCAAGACAACGAGATCTTAGAAATACTTGATTTTCAAAAATCAAACCAAAACCTATATTTAACTTTTCGATTATTAAGAACGTTAAACTTCTACCCCGGGAAACTGATAAAATTAATTTTTAGAATTAGCATCTTGTTCTTTATCTCAAAATCATATAACAAAGTTGTTTATATTGAATTACCAATTATGCAAAGAAATTTATTAGCTCTACATAACCACAGAGAACAGCAGACTACACAAAGACAAACCTCAAATACAGATATACAATATCGAAAGGATACTTTATGTAGAGGTTATCTTGATAGAGTAGTTTGCAATCTTGCAATTTACACAGCAAATATACTGAGGTAATTGGTATGTCCGTGCACTTGATTTTCATCTCTCTCACTTTCTCTCGCTCACTCTCTTACTCTCCCATCTCTATTTCCATAACTTTCTTAGTATCACGCTTATTAAGTTTACTTGACTGGTTAAAATGAATAAATCTTTTAGAAATAATCCATATATATTTAAAAGTATAATAAAAAATGAATTTTTTTCTATTTAATGCATAAAAATTTTTTCTATTTTATGCAAGTCGAAACAAATTATTACATTCACGAAAATTAAGAACTGTATTAGTATATAACTTAACAAACTAATTTCTACTGAGAAATTCTTTGAATCTTTAACGATTAATTACTACTCGTCACGAAGTATATTTATTTTTTTATTCGCAGGTATCATTATAATTGTTTAATCTATAAATATATTGCAAGAAAATTCGATTTCTTTATTATTATTTGTGGAAATATCTGACTATTTTTTAATTATTTTACAGGCTGAGCCAGCTCTCATTTATGACAGTGTTCAAGTATTTGCAGTTGGACTACGAACATTGGAGCAATCTCACGCACTGAGACCCGCCAATCTCTCCTGCGAGCTTGAGCACCCGTGGGATGGTGGTTTATCACTAATTAACTACATAAACTCGGTAAGTGTTCATATCAATTGATAATAAAATAAAATTTTGAAAATATTGGATAATGCAGAAAATAAAAATTTTTTTTTTTTTTCGTTAAAAATTCACCATCTAAGCTTCGTACATAATGCTTTTGAAGCAGTTGTTGGGGTGAATTACTGTCGAAGAGATTTGGATTCTTTCCAATCCGAGCGATAACCAGGGTGTTCACTCTTCTGTAAAACAGATATAGTTATATAAAGATTAGTGACAATATTAAATCGATAAGAAAATATTATTTATTTTCATAGACGCACATATTTATAATTTATAATTTTGATTGGTTATAAAAATAGTGACAAGATAAAAGTGAATGAGAAAATTCAAATAAATTAATAATCAAAAAAGTCGATGATAATTAAAATTAGAGAAATTATAGTCTATGAAAATACGCATGGATGATTTTTTAAATAAATCAGCTTACATTACTTAGCGGAAGCTACATAGCATATACTTCTCATGCGGATTAGGTGAACCACACATAAATTGTTAAATACCTCGTAATGAATGGCACAAAAGCTGTCACCTACAGAAGCCACAAATTTTCATGTGACATCGAACAATCCTCTTACGAAATGACCTACGCACGCCTATTTTTGAACTGTTATGTTCGATTCTTCAAATGCTCAAGATCAATTTATTAAATCACTATATCATATTAATAAGATATTTATCACCATTTTAATTATAAATTATTGAAATTTTACAGTCTTTTTTGTTTCCATTTAATTTATATGATATTTATCTTATCGTTGTATCACATCGGTAGTAAATTAAAAGTTTCATAATCGTAATCAATTTTTTGTACTTCTATTTTAAATTTGAAAATTATTTAAACTATTTTATCTCTTCATAGGTAAAATGATTGTTTCATTTTTTTCAAGTCCATTAAAAATTCAGAAAAATTTCCAAATAATACATAACTTTTATTTGTTAAAAATTAAATTTTAAATTAGTAACTAAGCATGCATTAAAATTAAAAAAATAAATACCTGAAAAAATTTTGCAGTTGAATGTACGTATAATATTTTTAATAAATTAAGGTTTATTAACGGCAAAATGTGAACAAATAAACGGTTAAGTTCACGACAGTATTTTTTTTCTACTCGATAGTTAAACTACTTCCGAATATATTCTAAAAATTTCTTACCTTACACTAAAAAAAAAAAGTTATAACTTAATTCAAGAAAATTATTTTTCTTGATCCCCTACCCGAAAATACGCACTTTCTGGCAGCTCTTCGCTCCAGAAAGTACGATTTTTGTGGCTTACTTGAATTACAGCGCGCTCTGGCGGACTACGTTTTTTTTTCTGGCTCGCTAGTAGCCGATAAATTAAAAAAATGAACTTGTTCCTAATAATAACAATTAAATACTTTTCTCATTTCCTTTTAACAAATCCATTATAGAGTCTATTCATATTTCACGATCATTGAATCCTTCTGTAATAATATATAAACACACAGCAATCGTTATTGATGAGTTTTCAAAACTTGAGTTATTCCTTTTTAGTTTTCAATAAATTAAGAATCAATCAGTCTTTATAAATAGTTCACATCCTCATTCTACTTTATCATTGCCAGTACAATATTTAATTCTTTAATATATCATTTTTCATTTCTGTAAGAAAAAACAAAATACTTTTTCAAAACAAAAAAATACTCTAGTTTTTGTATTATAAATAAAATGAAGTAGACTTTTTTCCACTTTAATTAAAGAAAAAGAGTCGCTTTATTGTACTCAAAGCTGCTGGAAGTTGTTTTCTTCAAATTAAATATATCTAGTAATCTAATATTGAATATTAAATATATATAGTAATCCAATATTCTACAAACAATTTGATAGCTATATTTATTTCCCTACATATGTTTACTATCCTATATTTATATTATAAATAGATTTTTGTTCTTAATCCTTTTTTTTTCAATAAGTTTTTTTCTCGTAATCCATATGATAATACGAATAAGGATAATTTCGTCTCCGATGTATTTATATGATAAAAGAGGTTTTTTTTTAAGTTTAATATTATCGGAAAGGTTTTGACCTAGCGTTTTCAAGGTTTGATATTTATTTCACTGAAAGTCTTATCATCTAAATAATTAAAACAAAATAAGGAAAATATTTTGACGGACATATTTTTATTTTCAAAAGGAATTTTATAGTTCAAATCAATAAAGCCTTGACGTAAATTTGTATATTTGCACGATTTCATATAATTTTGTAGATAGTTAATTTTTTGCATCAAGTTTTTGGAGCAATCCCTACTAATATTATAAATGTGAATGTAAGTTTGTTCGCTATGCTTTCACGCAAAAACTACTAAACTGATCATCATGAAACTTTGTACACATATTTTTTGGAGGTATTAAAAGTAACATAGGATACTTTTTATTAAAAAAAAAAAATGTATTTTTCACAAAAGATAAAAAAATTGTTTGTCAAAAAATTAGAATCATTGGAATGTAATGATCTTTGATATTTATCTAAGGACTTCAACTCAAGCAAAGCCGCGGGTAAAAGCTAGTTTTGAATAATTTGGTTCTATAAGTTAATTTCATGTCACATTTTCCATTAAATTGTTGGCAATGGATCCTGTCATAGCAATACTATTCTGTAAATTTATTTCAAAAGTACCTAAGTTAAGTACACAGAAAAAAAATGTTCTTGAATCAAGTGTATAATTTTGAAGAATTCAATCTTCTTGATTTGCTTGATTTTACTTGATTCAAAAATTTTTCATCTTGATTCAAGACAATTACCCTTTTCAAAATTATTTTCTTGATTCAAGAATTTTTCTCTCGAATCAAGTTAATTTTTTTTCTTTTAGTATACATTATAATATGTAAGGCCCTTAAAGAGCTAAGGCTTCAGAGTCTAAAAATTTTGATAAATAAATAAATAAATGAATTAATTAGAAAAAATTGAAAAATAATTAAACCAAAATTCTTTCATTAATAATTCATAATTGCTGACAATCACATAATAAGTGCAGGTTGCTAGAAAGTAATAATTAAATTAGAATAGTTTATTGAATTTGGCACTGGCAGATTATCATCGTAATTTGTCCGATATTATCAATAACACAATTTCGTAGCAATTGAATGAACATCTTGTCGGGTACGTGTTAGCTTTCAGGAAATAATTATAGTTACGAGTTCACACAGATGTCAAACTAGATAATGTATTCCATCACAGTACAAACGTGTTGATCGAACGTATAGAATAGCAAAACGTGTCGGAATCTTGAGTGCGTAGCGTATAACAACCGTGATGTATAGCGAGCTCACTAAACTCCAGAAGCGTTAGTTGTGACAATTATACTACTGTACCCTTTGTGTCAGCCTAACATTCATATTACTATATATCGTCCAGTGTACAGTTCATACAGGGGATTATCGAGGATAACACAACTGTATCGATAGATCTTTCAGTATTAACACCGCTTTCTAATAGCTATAAATGTAGATTAGTAGTTTATAGTTTATTAAAGTTATCCAGTCTTAAGACACTTTCAATAATAACTTCTAAGTTACACAATTGTTGTACATGATTTATGTATGGAGTTTAGTGATATTATTATTTAATCCTATCTCTAACCGGGGCTCAACCATGCATTTTCTTCATTTAGTTTTATCTCGGAATCATCTTATACGCTCATTGAAAATGTTATTTCGAGTACAAGAAATTCTTTAGCTAAAATGAATATAACTGTACTGTAGTTACGAGGTTTGTACAAAAAAATGACAATAAACTTCTGAAAAAAATTTCTTAAACTTTTTACATAATCTGTATAAAATGTGAACTCTCGGAACTCAATTATTTCTAAGTAAAAATGAATACAATCTAAAAATCGGTATTTATTAATCAAAACTTTAACTTTTTTCTTAGTAAATAGTTAAAAAATTCCATAACAATAAAATGATAAACAAAAACAAAGTAAAAAAAAAATTAACTGGTTTTTCAATCAACTGGAAATCAGAAAGTTAGAAAAATCATTTTCTCGACGTTAAAATTAATTTATTCTTTACTGTTAGCTTGTAAGACCATGTAACTCGGGCTTAAGTGCAAAAGTAACATTTTTATACATATATATCATATACATTATTTCGTGTACCTCATTTACTTCGAACAAAGATATACGGAAGCGAAAAGAAAATGTAAGATAAAATAAAGTCTATAAACTTCCAGGTGAATTGGTAACTATTTGAAAACCCGAAAAGAATTATTGTATCAAAATTGTGATTTATTTCATTTCAAGTTAGGTTTTTACAATAAACTTTTTTAACTAATACCTATCAATCTTCGACCGTTCAAATATTAATCTTCTAAAACTTATGATCGTTTGATTCATTATTTCTATATTTTTCAGTGCTAAGAAATATTACGTTTTAGTAAACTAGCTTTCTTAATCTGTTTTAATACATTTAATCTATAGTAGTGATGACGTCAAAAAATTCAAAGCATTTCATGTACCTCATTATCAAATATTTTACCGCAAATTTTTATTTAATAATGACTTATAGAAAAATTTTGCCATTGTATGAAGTTAGTTTGTAGTTTTTATGTCGAGGAAAATTTTTCATAGAGAATTAATAGTTTTGATTCGGTTATTAAAATCCGCCCTAAATATGACTTCAAAGCATTAAAATAGCTAAATAATAAATTATTGTTCGAACAAAAAAAAATAATTGTTCGAAACTTATAATTGAATGAAAAACTTTAAATATTTCCAAACTCGATCTATATTTATTAATACTTTAGCACGCTCGTTATGAGATTATCTCTCACGCAACAACATCTAACTTCTAAAGCGGCGTTGTAATGCAAGTGAGATACTAAAATTCTCAAGAGTTCTAAATAGTAAGGGTATGAGTAGGTTTAAATCATCGGCGAGTGCTCGCTCGCTTTTCTAAAAAATGAAAATAACTGCTCCTTTTTGATTATTTTTAAATATAAGCATAAAATTGAAAAATGTGTGACTTCACATCAAAAGGGAGGGGGTTCTGAAAATGTGACAACCTTCGACAAGGAGCGGGGGGAAGGGTTAAAAAGTCCTGAAATTCGTGTGACAATTTATGGATGGCCCCTAAACTGTTATACATGAAAAATAAATATTCATTTTCAAACCAAAACAACAATCTACGAGTTGGTGTTGGGCAAAATTACATCGAACGATTTCGTTGCACACATAGTTACAAGTGAAGTTGATAAACACGTGCCAAAAGTAGTAAATAACTGATAATCATAATACACTTTGATAATAAATAATTATTAATTGACAGAATGGGGTTGTTATTGCAAAATTAATACCCCTTAATCTGCCGGCTAATTACTATAACATCCAACAATTTAATTGGGCTAATGAAGACAAATTGCTCTACAGAATGGACAACAATCCTGAAACATCTACGACGAATCCTAAGATTATTCACCAATCGTTTGTTTTATTTTATCTTTGTTAGTAAGAGCAAAAATTTATGTAAATATGAATATAAAATAACCCAGGACATTGATCTAACCATGATAAAAGTTAATTAACCCGGTAAACTATTAAAGAGGATAGATAGAGAAACTAAGAAGAGTGTTTCTTGTACTAAAATGAATAATTATTTTTATTTAATGGTTCATGTTTAAATGCAAGGTTATAAAATCTATTGAATATTAATAATGAATAATGTCGGGTGAAATTGTATAAATCAAAGGAAAATTTTTCAGGCGTTACAGCTCACAAAATATAACAAAGAAAGATGTGCATAAAGTGTAAAAATATAAAAAAAATTAGTATTAAATTTCTTTCATCTCATTTGAATTGATAAAAGAAACTTTAGCTTTTTTCTCGCGAGAGAATGTTGAAAAACCGGCATATAGAATTCAATTATTCTTTCCCTCACAATTCATTAAAAACTTTAAGAAAACCTTTTAGGAAAAAAACATGATAAATGTGTTAAGTCAAATCCAAAGTCTCAGAACAGTGTTCGTAAATCAGTTACAGTCACATACAGTCGATTTTATTTAAATTATTTCAGTATAAGCATCAACTAATAAAAATCATTTAATTGATGTTAATTATATTGAAGGGGTTACATGGGTTTACTCCAGAAAAAAGGCATATTTTTAACAATTTTTATTTTTATGTAAATAATGAAATTCTTAACTCAAACTTTTTGTTAAATTGAAGAAACACATTCAATAAACATCTTCTGAAATCATATAAAAAAAAAATTCATAACTCAGCCATCGCGATGGTTCTTCAGAGATCCCTCCTTCGTTCAACAAATCAGAATGGGACTCTTATCCAGATACATAGTATTGTAATTTTGAGCATTAAAAAATTAAATGCATGACATGGGAATATTAAATAATAAATTAATTTGAACTTTTATTTTTTGGACATTATCTTAAAGTCATCCTTAACGCAACGTTAATTGATCAGAAAAATTGGTTACAGTGGGCAACAGTCTTATTTTTAAATAAACAATATTAATTCTTACTAAATTTATTTTTACATAATTTATAAATGAGTTGCCAGCTTTTAGCAAAACGTTATTCTTTTATGAGATCGATCCGCAAATGTATATTGTTTGTGAATTTTGATACAATAACGAAAATTAACACTAACATTGTGTCGACCGTTTCTAACACTACGATTGTGTTGATTTTATACAAAATTTTTTACTGTGTAGAACAATATTCTAGACATATTGTAGAATTTAATATGATAAAAAAAACCGGATTTCTTGAAGCTCGCAAAAACCTATGCAACCCCTTAATATATTATAAACCAAAAAAAAACATGCAATAATTCAATTTTTTCCTTTTCAATCTTTAAACTGAACTTTAATTTGTTTTTTCAATGAAATTATTATCAAAATCATATCGATCATTGTTTTTAATTCAAATTATTGTGAAACTGATAATTGAGGTTTATTTATTTAGAATGGGCAATCAAACACAAATCTTAGAGTAAACTTTGAAAACAACAACCCTGTTAAGCTCTACATTGAATGCTTAGTCAATAACTATTGTGTCTTTGTTCAGAGAATCTAAATTTAATTCAACAGTATAACTATAAGGATAGCTCACAGCACTTGACGCAATATCAAAGGACCCGGATTCGATTACTTAATCAAACAAATATACCACCTTATCAAAAGGCGACGGTTCAATTTCGCACAAACCATCATTATTTTTTCAACAAATTCTCAAGGTTTTTATTTATGAATAAGATATAAATGTTACACGGAGAGAAAATATCGTTAGAATGAGGATACATATCGTTATTCTATCTATACGCCGTAAAGTCATTTTTTTTTAGAGATACGCTCTATAGTCAATTCAGCAAATCATCATAATGACGATCCATATCATTGTTTTAGCGTTACATTTAGTTAATTCATCTATGCAGATCCTCTCGTTAACAAAACAGTTGCCTGTTTTGATGGAACTCCATATATTTACAAGAGCTATTCTCTGTATGCTTAAGTCAGACAAATGAATCCTTAAATCAGAAATCCGGATCGTTATTTTAAGGAAACGTCATTTGAGGATACGTTGAAAGTAATTTTAATAATTTTTTTTTTCTGTGTATGTTTTGATAAAAATTAATGGAAATATGAGCCAAGTTTACTGTTTATTCCTTTTTCTGATTGCTATTACGTCACTTACTTCTTTTTCGTAAATTTTTTTTACCGATTGTCTACCCTGGGGACTGAAACAGAGTAAAATCAACATTCTACTGCAGAATGAATAATGGTAGTGAAACTCTTCGTTGCAAAATACTAAGATGATTTACTGTAATATGATTTAAATAAGAGATTCAGCATGAAGCAAGTGGGTTGACCACATCTTCAGAGTAGAGGCAAATGAGCTGTGTAAGTTCAGATCTTACCTGCGCTTACCTTACTCAAAGTTAACAACACCTCTTGAATGTGGATATGGACTCTGGAGAATGGGGTTTCCTTAAGTAACGTCGTCGGCTTATATATTCCAACAAGAAAAGTCTCTTAATTTATTGAAGTTGTTTTAATCTAAGTTTCAATTGCGTACCTTGCATTAATTTGTACTTCACTCGACATTCAATGCCTTAGAATAAATATACTTGTAAAAAAATTTTAAGTTTTTTTTAATAAAGAAATAAGAAATAAGAAATAAGTTATAGTCTTAAATGATATAATCTGGTTACATATGCCCATATCAGATTGTAACGAGGATAAAAAAATTATGATTCGGACTTTTTTCTACAACCTCTTCTACTTTAATCAAAATATTGTTGTTATGTCCGGATTTAACTGTCAATAATACAGTTTTATTGATGTGTTGATGTTCAATTACATTTCTCGAATAACTGAGGTTATATTCCTGGATCATTGTATTTTAGTGCAGCTTTTTTATTGTGAAAAAAATTGAGCTCTGAACGTGAACACGTATGTGACATAGGTAGAAATCCGCCATGCGAATCGAATAAAAATATATAGGTGAATACATATTTATGTTTTTTTGCAGAAAAAATCATTGACCTGGTATACACCGGTAAAATCAAATCGGTACTTTTTTACGAGATGTCACTCAGAAAATTATTGACTTTCATAATTTTGATTTTAAGTATTATGAACATACTTTATATTTGCATTCAGAAATTGTTAGTGAGTTTATTTGACTCATGTGAATATCAACAAAATTTTGATTAAAAATTCCATATCGATAGCTTTGCGTTACCTCCCACTACATTTATAACAGTCAAAACAATATTGTCGTATTTTTTCATCTATTGCAAATAAACAAACTCAAAACCTGAGCGAATGGCTCAATGGAAAAAGTTAATGCTTCTTTTATAATTCAATAATTTACATAATTAAGATTATGATGATTGAAAACCATTCTTCAACCTAAATCTTATCTCCATAATCAAAAGCGCTTAAAAGTTCCAGAGACTTAAATTTAATGATCGAATTCAAAGGTATAATATTAATTTGCTTAAATTCTAAGTAAATTGATAATAAATTAATTTACAATCGATTCATTTATCGTCAGTAATTCTTAGAAATAATTATTTAGCTGTACAGTAAACAATAGGCACTTTAACTAACAAGTATTTGACAACACAAACTTTCTTAAAGTTACAAATCTGACATTCTGTGTTCACCGGTAATTTGCCACAGTTACAGAGCAGTAGTACTTGTTGACCAGTCTCAGCTGTTCCATTGTTATGTACGGTTTACCGCAAGTGGGATTCCTTCAGAAGAAAGTCGTTTAAACAGAAAATAGGAGAGTATTAGCAATGTTTGGTCATCCGAATATGCCGTGAATTAGAGCATACTCGTGTATAATTGTTTCTATTTACGAATTTAAAACAGCGTAATTGAAAGATAGCATTTATTTTTGAGTGTTATATAATTGAATTTTAGCATTAATCCTCCCTTTACAACTTTTATCAAACGCATACTATCGAATGACAACGAAACTTTTTCTCTACCATTTTTTCCCATCTACAAAAAGTCAAGAATATTGAGGTCATAAATCAATCTATAAAATCAAATCAACACATTCATTGAAAAGCTACGGTTATTAACTATCGTATTTTATGAGTCTTTTAGTAACGCTATAAATAATTTTAGTAAACTAAAATTAAGTCATTTAATTATTCAGAGAATATAATTCCTCAAAGTTATAATTTTAAAAAAATTATACAAAAATAGTTGTTGAATTGTGGTTCTATCTGTGAGGTTCTATCGTTTTTCGGCCATAAAAAATCGAATTAGCGATAAATTTATTTTATTTTATTTTTTTCCTTTTTCAAAATAATTTCACGAATCATCTATTGAAAATTTATTCAATTCTATATTATTATTCATTTTCGCAGTTTGGAGATAAAAAAAAACATCTTCTTATTTCGTTTTTCATTAAAATTTTCAAGGGGTTAATTTGTAGAATATTATACTAATTTTGTCTCTTGAAGAGCATGAAAATCTAAATAAGTGGGTTAAAAAAATACCATGAAATATAGAATTATAAAAAAAAAAAAAAAAACATTATTGATCCGTCAATTTTTCAAATTCTCACAATTTTGTAGAATTTTATTTAGATTTATTGTATTGAAGGATTATTTTACGTTTGTAAAGCTGGCATTGACTCGTCTAACATTGACCATCAGTACTTCGACAATTATTCAATCAACAAAATTTATTTGTGATTTTAAATTGGTTGCTTTTGTGTTCCTAATTAGTTACTCTAATTAGAATTTTGTTATTTGATTAGATTCCAAGCAACTATTAATAATGTCGATCAACGCTAGATTGTATCAACGATATCTTCACAGAAGTTATTTTTTGAGAAAGTGAATTTCATAGAATTAAATAAGTTTTAATAACTTAATTTCTTGATTTTTTATGGTTAAAAAACGGTGAAACTCTGCATCTAGATCATCTCTTAAATTATTCTTAGATCGAGTTTAAAATTCCTGATTCAGAGATTTCACTCTTCATTATTCCTTATTTTATCAATTTAGTTCTAACCTAATAAAATATAATCATAAAAATTACAATCTCAATAAAAAAAAGTCAAACACATAATCTTAATAGATACCATGTAAAAGTTTTTATGTAAGAAATGTATCGTACCTATCTACCCTGCAGTTAGCATTAAATTTCTCAGCGTGCTTTTCCCTTTACGTGGGTGTCAGACTATGAAGAAGATCACGTAGAACAAGTTTACATTTAAATCTAGGAAAGAAGCATACCCATCTCGGAACCCAGTTATCCCGCTCGCTCATATTCTTACCGCGTATAAAAGATATACCTTAAATAATGGAGTTAGGTGACAGGTTGCCACAAACTTGCCAAAACTTGTAACCAATTATTGTTCATAACATGTTTTTCTTGCTAATACCATTCGTGTTAACACTGCAGATACTCATTTTCCTACTCACGGAATAAACTAAAGAAATTCTTTTATCAACTTCCTTACCCATTAAAGTTTGTATGCATACTTCTCATAAAAATTTTCACTCACTCAACTGACTTGAATTCGATGTCGCTATTAAGCAAAAATTTTGGTACAAAAGTTTCGTGAGATCAAACCACTTTTTACATGAAACTCAAATACTTTGAAACTTACCGCATAAACTCTTTTCATTTTTCTGAGCTCACTATTATGATGCAAAGATTATAAAATAAAATAAAAAATCGAAGAGTTTTATACGAATAAATACCAATATAATAATAGTGATGATAAAACTGCAAGGACTTTAACGTTGGCATTTATATTAAGAAGCCCGAAAATTTAACATGGAAAAGATTATGAGAAAAAAATGGGAGATAAAGACTATTAAATAAAAAAAAAATCTTGCACTTCTCTTAAGGTCTTATTATTGCCACAGTAGGGTCGTTCGATTCAAATTGGAGTTTCAGTCGCAGAACCCAGTGGCAATGGTGTCAGTGATAACACCATTACCTTTGCTCAAGCAATAAAGGAAGTGGGAGTCTGCCTCTACTTTATCAGAACGATTATTTTATGCATATGACAATGCTTCAGCAATATCATTCTGAGCAAAATAAATACACCATTGGGAATCATGATTGACTAAAATTTTACTATGAACAATTGCAATAATATTTTCATTCTGTACTTTTATTTGATTTTTTTTTTTTTTACGTATTGTGTTATCAAATAAAAGCTCAGTGGTTACTTTTAGAGGAAGAATTTTATCGCTCGAAATATCTTATAAATGCACTTCTAAAAGTCATCGATATTCTGCAAGGATTCCAGGCTATATTAACCATTTTTTTTATAGACTTTATTCCCGTTATTGACTTCGATATGAGAGATAGAAATGTATAAGAAGGATCATCCATTGATAGCTCCTTGGTATTTCACTTACTTTTTACACTATTCGATTCTAAGCATATTAATAAATAACGGAAATATTTTTTGGCAATAAGTGTATAAATAGAAAATAATCATATTTAATTATGTTTGAAACCATACAAAAAGATATCCCTTACTTTTACTAATAAAAGAATTTGTTAATGTTCAATTAACTTCATTAAAAATTAAGTAATAAATGATTTTTCAATATTAGATAATTGAATCAATTCTTATGAACAGATTATAAATCATTTGTTACATACGGTATATAAAGGTTTATTAACAGTTATCAACAAAATTATTGATCTAACACAATTTACTAACTATTAAAAATATTTATTCATGGTTAATAAATATTTGTTAATTGCTAATAGATATACTTACTTCTTTCTAAAAAAAAATCTGAAAAGCAGTTGACCTGCAGGCCATCCTTGGAAAAATGATTATTTAGAAATTATTTGAATGGCTATAATTTTTTAACATGCGTCGAAAGTTGAAAATTTACTAAAAGTTGAAAGAAAAAGTTTAAATGGTAAACGTTGTCAGTTGTCGTAAAAAAAAAAAAAAAAAAAAAAAAAAAATTCGATAAAACTAAAGCTCTTCGTGTACCAGTAGTAAACGTTACATTCACGTTATTGTTCAGGATTGATGTTCAAGGTTTCAAAGAGAAAAACCCTGAATGCCATACCATGCCGCAGTAGGCTGAAAAAAATATTTAACTCTTTTTCCAAAGTTCCAATCATTCAAAAATAGTAAAAAACGGCGTTTTTCATTTTTAAGATTCAAGTAATTAAGACCTAGTAAAGAATTTTTCGTTATTGTAAAAAGTGTAAAAATTTTTTGTAGAATATCTAACATTTTGGTGTGTTTGTATTTTTCCATCGATTCGTTTCTCAACACACTACAATGTTATTTTAAACTTAAATAACATTTTTTTAATGTTACTTTTATACAAATCTATGTTATTTTCATCATAGAGCTGCGTTATTTCATCCTTACATACGAATTGTGTTGAATTAAAACAAAATTTGTGTAAAAAAGTCAGCAATTTTTCTGTTTAATTGAACGAAAAAAATTTTACGCCTTCTATATTCTAAGAATATACGACCAATGCAAACAAATTTTAGTTTTATTAAAAATTTAATTTTTTAATCCATATTTTGAAACAATTATAGATTTGTAATGAGTACATGAAAAAGACAATTGCAATTATCTACAGTACTGTATAAAAATTTTTTTGCAAGTAAATATTTTACGAAATAATAATATTATAAAGTCACAATTTTTACACACCGAAAAATCACTTATTATTAGGTCATTTTCGTACACGAAAAAAAGAAAACTCGAAAAATTACATTATAAATAGTAATATGTCCCGTCGTATTCAAAACTAGAAAAATTACAGTTCGAAATAACATTTTTCTAAATTCAAACTTTGAATGTTAATTTTCAAAGCCTTCAATGTAAATATTACATTCTACAATCTGAAACTGTAATTTTTCAAGTTTTCATCACAAAGCGCCACACAGAAAAAAAAATAACTTGAATCAAGTAAAAAATTTTGAAGAATTTCATCTTGTTGATTTGAGTATAAAAATTCTTAAACTACGAAATTTTTCTTGGCTCAAGTAAATTTTACTTGATTCAAGAATTTTTCGTCTTAATCCAAGACAATGAAACTCTTCAAAATTATTTTCTAGGTTTAAGATTTTTTTTCTTGATTCAAATTAATTTTTTTTCTGTGCACGTTACATTATTATATACTGTAATTTTTCTATTTTTCTTTTTTTCCATGTACTTACCTTAGATCTAATTCAAAATTAATTATCCACTGATTTACTAATAATATATATCAAACTTAATATGGATTCTTTTTTTTTTCATATCCTTAATTTTTGTCACATAACAAAGCTAAAAATCGTACTTTTCGACTATCGAAAGAAATTCATCAAATTCGACGCACGATTTTTTCTCTAACATTTTTATAAGAAAATTGAAATATTTTTACGATAAAATTTATTATAAAATCATATTTGTTTGAAAACATAAATTTAAGAATCAAATTTATCATGAGATAAAATTTTTTGCACGGGAAAATGGAAAACTTGGTATAAAAATTTCATCAAACAAAATATTCATTCCAGTAATGGCGCCTGAAACTTACTAGTTGCACTTGGTTGATTGCTGAATGCACGTGAACAATGTTTCAATGTTAACTTGAATAGCGATCTCAAGCAAAGTTCTCGTCGCCTCTTATGTTGTCGCACAATTATCGCAGAAAACAGCGATAAATAAAAACTCGGTGCGCGCGAGATTTATTTTCTGTCTTACTAAAGTGTACAACAAAAACTGTAAATTAATGACCCACTTACCGAACATGTGTGGTAAAGTAAAATACATTTATGGTTGTGGTGTGAACTCTTCCGTTTAATGTAAACATTTTATTCCCGATTCGGAACATGGTGGTCATTTTTCAATACCTCTATTCCGAAGGGATTCAGAAAACTATGTCACATGCTTCAGAGTTTAGAGTTTAAATAAAATATTTGCCGTGAGGGAAAATTCTGAAAAAAAAAAAATTTATTAAATTCTCGGAACATTCATGTAAATAAATGCTCATAGGAGTAGACTATACGTGAAATATTGTTCTATATAAAACACGTTATTTGGCTATTTTCACTTCACGCCGATGAATATCGTTCAAAACATCGCTCTCATACCACAAGACGGCTCAGTATATTTATTTTCTCCTAAATGCCATCACCGTACGCACACTCCACCCCAGTGACAAAACTACGCGGATGATTAAGTGCTTTTATTATCACGTGTACAGACGATAATATTTTAAGCCCGCGTGACGTTTTTGAACTCGCGTTACGAAAATGTTTCGAATACCACATCAAAACGGTGATGTTTAGTAATTGATTACTTTTTTTCAGGTGGAAACAAAAGGCATTTCTGGTCCTATTGAATTCAAGGAGGGTCGTCGAATCCAATTCAAATTAGACTTACTCAAACTGAAACAGCATTCTCTCGTTAAGGTATTTCTATTTAATTATTAAATACTTATATTTTTTTTTAACCCTTTGCAAGAGAGTAGTCCTTTTGTAAAGGACTCTCAGTATCTTTTCTGTATAAAGAGAAAATTATATGAAAATTACGGAGAACTTCTTAAAGGAACTACACAGAAAAAAAGGTTTCTTTGAACCAAGAAAATATTTTTCTTCCTAATTATTTTCTTGAGCGAAACAAAAATTTTTTTTGACACAAGAAATTTCACTTATACCAACAAAATTAATTCTCTTGCTTTAAGAAATACGTATCTTGATCGAAGAAAATTTATTCAAGTCAAGAAAATCTTCTTATTTTGAGAATATTCAGCCTCTTGCTACAAAAAATTTAATTCTTGATAGTAAATTTTCATTAATATTGTTATTGACTAACATGTCAAATGGGAAGATCAAATAATATTGAATCATTTTTTTTTTTCATTCAATATGTATAATTGCACGCTAAAATAATATAAAATGGGTATCAAATATTCCAGAGAAAAATTTTCTCAGGGTGAGAAAATTTTTTTCTTAGCTGAAGTAGGTGGCGCTGCTTCCCTAAAGTATCTAAAAATCTTGATTAAATATAAAAATTTATTGTGTCAAGTATTTATGATAATTTGAATTAAGAAAAAATTACTTCCACAAAAAATAGAATTTCAAGAAAAATTTTTACTTCGGCCAATACAACTTCGGTCTTCTTTCAGGCACCCGAAAATTTTCTTTAGCCAAGAATTTTGTTCTTCAGTCAAGAAATTTTTCTTCCTGTGTAATTAAGTAAAATGACAAAGAAAATTTATCATTGTTCATATTTTGAACGATTCGATAAAAACAATTTTTATCACTTTTTTTGCGGATAAATAGAGTTGTCCGTATTCTAATAAATCCTTTGACATTGATGGTTTACTTTGTAACAGGTGGGTGAGTGGAGGCCTGACTCAGGTGTGAATATAACAGACATCTCTGCATTTTTTGAACAAGGAACAGTAAATGTCACTTTAACAGTCATAACAATTCCAGTAAGTTTAAAATCATAACTTTAAAAGTTTGTTTAGTTTGCATTTTTTATAATTTGCTTTTCATGCAACCCATTGTAGTTTATATAAAGTTGATCATTTTTTTTCATTTAACCACATTTTACGATTCAATTTCATAACTATGTGACTGCTTTTTGATACTAATATTAATATGATTTCCATTACTATCATTATTATTATTATTATTATTATTATTATTATTATTATTATTATTATTATTATTTAAGTTTTGCATAAAAAATATAAAAGTCTCTAGCGATTTTCATACAACGATATAGATAAAAAAATAACCATAAGTACGATGAAAAAATACGATGCAATAAACTTCCCTCTTACTAAAAAAAATAAATTGAGTAAATCTGGCAATAGCTTGAGTTCTTGAGTTTACGACCATTCGCCGGAATATTACATACGTAACGAAATAAAAACTGTTATTCCCAATATACAACACTGTGAAAACATTTCAAGTGCTTTCCCAAAGCCTTTCAGTTTTCTGCTTGTATACTATTCAGCGTCCCTCAGCTTTATTTTTGTACATATTATTCATATGCATATTTCTTAACCCTATTTTATTATTTCCATTCACTTTTACTGTTTATTTTTTAGATAAATACTAAATAAATGTTATAATAAATTTGTGGAGAAATTTCCTGCGTAAATTTAAATCTCATATTATATTGTTGTTAAAATTTCTAACTAAATATGAACTTGATTGTTCTTTAAATAATTTTAAAGCCAAAAAATTTCTAACCATTCAATTTTTTATTACGGTTTACCTATTTTTCATATTATTAAATTGTCTATTAAATCAATATATTAATGAAAATGAAAATTATTACTGTAAAATGAGACACTTAAAAATATTAGATTAGTTAGCAAAAATCCAGGTCGAAAAAAAAGTCTCAATTTTGACTTTGTTTAACTTAATTTCCTTCTAAGTTGTCAATTTTCCGACGTTTTTACCTCGGATCTTGACGTCTATTGACTTTTCTTGTCTTAATATTCACTGAATCTTGACTTCTTTTGACTTAAAAGTTACATTTGACTTATTCTGACTTAAGCCATTCAGTTGCCTTGAGCTTGACTTTTTTGATTTAGATTATTTCATTGCCTTAAATTTGAATTTTTTTTACTTAAACAAACAAATCGCTTTCGAGTCAAGAAATCTACTCGTCTACTTGACTTATTTTTGCCTTTGATTGACTTAATTAAATTTAACGGGAGGCGAGTTAAAAAATAACAAGATGTTTATAAGATAGAATAAGTAAAATTCTGCCAATCTCTTCGGTTGTAGAACGTATGCTTTTAATGCTGACATTTAAGAGGTCCAGTGTTCGAGTCCCATGGAGATCAGGAATTTAATATTAATAATATGTGATTCCTTCAGCTATTTAAGAAACGTGTGTCTCTTCTCTTCATCTCCGCATGTAAACTGAGCAATTACAACTATGATTCAAATAATGATACCTGACTATATACGAAATAGATAACCGCTGAAATGCCCGTGTAAAAAAAATCGTTGATTAATTGATGTAATTTATTAATTTTTTTTTTTATACACACGGTCATATCATGAATGATTCTATACAATATTTTCTATTCGACTTTCAATTTTTGTCTCTTTTATTTATAAATTACACAACTATGTTAAAATTCATTTCATTTGTTTTTAATTATAACTTTTTTGTCTTAAAAAAAAAACTAATTTTGGAAGAAATCCAATTAATATTGACTTTTCTGTCTGAAATCGATTTTAACTAAGCGCAAAAAGCCAAAAGTAAGTCAAATGTTATGGAAATTTTACATTTATATAAGAAAATAAATAATTTGAAATGTGAGGATTTTGACTTAAATTTTAAGTCAAAATTAAGATTTTCTTTCGACCCGAGAAGTCTAACATAAAATTTTCAAGAATTAATAGTTATTGTTTCCCACAACCCTTTTGTTCTCTTGGGAAATCAGTTTCGTTATAGCTGCCTAATAGCACTGGTAGAGCTAATAACCCTATATCCTTCGTTTCCATATATTACATTGTCTAAATTACCAACGTTTACTTTCGATCTGTATATCGCTATTTGTGATACATTAATGAAGCTACGCTTGACTCCATTCGTAGTTTCCATATATATGACGGTAATCGACCGTCATATTTCATCTTCCGATCGTAATATTACATTATCTGTAACATGCGTAAAGAATTTTTTTTATTTAATCAGCAAAATCAATATTTATAGTGTCAGGGTTAACCAAAGGAGAAGACTAATTTTTTTTTTCAATTTTCATTACTTAATATTACAACAAAATATTCATTCAAATTTGAGAAGAAGTATTAATCTTTTAACAAATGAAAATGAAATAAAAGTTACAAAAAAATACATAAAGGTAATTTATGTTTTTT
Organism: Cotesia vestalis; assembly: GCA_000956155.1. Classification (NCBI taxonomy): domain Eukaryota; kingdom Metazoa; phylum Arthropoda; class Insecta; order Hymenoptera; family Braconidae; genus Cotesia; species Cotesia vestalis. The sequence goes on from JZSA01000205.1 coordinate 26,383, forward strand.
ATGTATCAGATCATTTTTGTAATTTCTGTCTTTGATCGAATAGTGCATATTTTAAATTTATTTGCATATTTAATTTACTTGATTTATTAGATAAAATAATCCAGCAGCCAATATAAGATAATTTTTAGACAGAAAATGAACGATTATGAAAATGAAAAAAAATCAAGTTCAATAAAGTGTAATTTTGCAATCTTTTCGATGAAATCATTTTTTTTTTTTTACGAACCACAAACATCATCTAGCGCTAGAGAATCAAATTTCTTAAGAAGTCTAACAAAAAAATTCTTTACGTAATTTCCAATAAAAATTAAAAAGTGAAAAATTTTTCGAATCAAAAAATTACTCAGATATCTTGGGTGGCTCATACACAAATGTAATTACTATTATTTCGAATGAAATAAAACAGTAGAATCGTCCAATAAAGAACAATTGTAAAAAAATCCATACTAATTTATTTGTCATGTAAATTACACATTGAACAATGAATATATTGACAGGAAAAGCCATATGTAATGATGCATAAGGAAAAAAACTACACGGGTAACAATCGGTTTTACGGGTTTTGCGTGGATTTGCTCGAAGCAGTTTCAAAAGGTGTAGGCTTCAATTACCGTTTGGAGCTTGTTGAAGATCGCAAATATGGCGCGAAAGATCCAGAGACTGGCGAGTGGAATGGCATCGTCAATGAACTCATGCGACATGTATGCCTTGGTTTGTTTTATTTAAAATTATTTCATTTACTTATCCAACAGTCATTTGTCATTCGTAGATTTATGTTTGTTTATTACTTTAATTTGCGGATCCCATGTATTTCCTCTTTGGTTTATTTTGATTGTTATTATTTTTATTTATAATTTATAATCGAATATTTGTAATACAATAACTTATTGGAACATATACGAATATAATTGTAGTTGCACACTTAATTTGATAAATTAGTTATCGCAATAGAATTTAAAAAATTACTGCTTCTATTTCGAATAATTTATGATAATTGTGTAAGATTTTATACAACCCACTACTACTATTATTATTATTTTTTTTATTATTATTATTATAAATAAAAACTCGTAAGTATAAGAATATAAAACAGAATAGAAAAATTTAACAATGTCCGAAAATCGTAATGATAAAAAAAAAAAAGATTTTGTGAGCTTATCACCAGAAGGCAGAAAAAATAAAAAAAAAAGACGGACGAAAAAAACGACAGATTTCTTTTCTTCTCGAACCGTAGGAACAGCCCTACGTTATGCTGAGGAACACCGGAAATTTCAGCGGTAACGAACGGTACGAGGGATTTTGCATCGACCTTCTAAGAGAGATAGCACGAATGGTTGGCTTTACCTACAAGATCGAGCTAGTGCCGGATGGCAAGTACGGTGTTTACGATTACGAGACTGGCGAGTGGAACGGAATTGTACGGCAATTGATGGATAAGGTAAGTTACTGAGATTAGATTTAACAGAAATCATCTCTCGAATTTAAGTTTTTACTTTCCATAATTAAGATAACTTTTATTTTTTTTTCTTTTCAAATTTAAGTTTTTTTT
>JZSA01000206.1:0-15037 GCA_000956155.1 Cotesia vestalis
TATTAAAAAAAAAAAAAAAAAAATACTTTATTATTATTTTTTACACAAACCAGCATGTCTATTGTTTCCGGGTTAGACCATCATAATTCATAATGTATAAAGTCGTGGTCCCGTAGCGCGAACGAGAGCTTCCGTCGATTCAAATTTCAGATAGGTTGTCGAACCGATCCACGCCGTACTTCACGAACACTGAATACAACGTAAACGGGTGCGATGCTCTACAACCGAGAGCATGGATGCTTTTGCAATGCAAATGAATTCTCGAGTGCAACGCGGAAATGGTGCGGTACGACATCATACCAAAGGGTGGGTTTAACTAACGCCAGTGAATTGGTACATACCTGAATACCAAAATGACTGACATGACTCTCAAGATCAAGTGACTTTTTATGGGTTTTTAAAATTAATTGTTATTTTGTTTTCTAACTATTTTTTCCTTGCCTCTATCAGTTTATACCTACGCTGTTTAAGAATATTGTAAATTTAGTATAACATTTTAGTATGCAAACATATGTTAAAATTGAATATCCGGTCTAAGGAAATAATTTAGAGTTTATACATTACACGGGAAAAAAGTTTTAGGAAAAATTACAACTGTTACACCGTGATCCAGGACCAGACTTTCAATACAGTCACTTTGATAATTTTACACTTCGAAATTTACGATTTAACATCTTAAAAATTCGGATATTTATTACTTTTATAGTTAAAATGTAAAATTACACGGAGAAAAAAATATCGCTCTCATCACTATACGTATCGTAATTATCACGATCCAGGCGAAAAGTAGTGGGAAAGTAGTGACGCTGCAAGCAGTGTATCGTGATTATCACGATACGTATAGTCCTTAGCACCATACAGTGATAGAATACAAACGTTAGTTAACAGTCGCTATACATATGATTGTGATAATGACGATACAAAGTTTCGTGTTTATCACGATATTTTTTTCTCCGTGTATGAAAATGACCGTATTGAAAGTCCTGTCCTGGATTACGATGTGATCGTTATAATTTTTCCTAAAATTTTTTCTCGATATAATATTACAATATAGTCTTGCAGACTTAAAATCTACTTATTAAATATTTGAATACTTATTAATATTTGAATATGTACACAAAAAGAAAAAAAGTCTTGAGTCAAGCGTAAATTTTCTTAAATCAAGAAAATCTTAAGGAAGACTGAAAATTTTTTGAATTAAGTTAAAATTTCTGGAACGAAGTAAAATTTTTTTAAGCTAAGAAAATTTCTTCTTGCTTTAAAATAACTTCGATCTTCCTTTTAATTTTCTTGGATCAAGAAATTTTTTTTTTCTGTGTATAATTAAAAAATCAGTTTAATAAATATTCAACCAAACATATTGAAGTATCCGTACAAGTATTAATTGAAAGATATTGCATGAATCTAACATGAAACGAGGAATTGTCGCGATCGTTAGTAAATATGTGAAATTCCGATTTTCATTCACTTGAATGACATATCACTAGCCAGACTAATAAAAACATGAAAAATTAACTTATATACAAATGATATTACTTTCTTGAAGAAATAAAATTATTATCGTCATTGCTGTTATTTATAAATTAAATATTATGTGATATCCATACCGTTATTTACTGAAAATATTATTTTTTTGTCAAGTCTTGAATATTTAAAATTTTAAGGGGGGGGTTAGTTTTACTTTTTCATCAAGTGCGAATGAATAATTATCGTCAAATAAAAAAATTTTAATTACTCAAGCACGTCATCGCTATGGTGAATTTTGTTCCAGTATGGTTTCGAACTAAGAAAATAATTTCTCAATGCTTGACAATCACGTTGCTAACTTGCAATTACAGAGAGAGCAAACGAAAGAGATAACTAACTAGTACAAAAAAAAGTACCAAAAGGTCAAACGTCTGAAATATACAAATCATTGTACTACATTTTTTCATTTCATAATAAATTATGGTATGAGCTATTGAAGAAAAAATTATTCATGCTGAATTTTTCCTGATTATTTCAAATTTTCATTGTTTTAAAAATGAAATTGAAGAATAATTTGTTCTCGTTATCATATGCAATAATTAACAATTTTATCAATTTAATTAGGTTGAATATCATTATCATAATTACCATGATTAATAAATTCTGATCAAAGAAATAATTTTATTTTATATCAGGTCACAATAATAAAATTCACCTATGGCACTACAACAAAACTTGAGATACTTATTTTCATAGTGACAACAATGCAGCTTATTTAAAAAACACTTGAATTTCGTTACGACAAAACACTGCAACTCAAGATCCATTTTCACAGTAAAAATACAATACCTTTACTTACAAAGTTTCGTAGTTACGAAATTTTTTTTTTTTTTTTTTTTTTTAAACAAACGGCTCAGTTGTTACGGCGAGAGAAGATATTTTAAATTTCATTTTTTTAGACAAAATTTAATTTTTTCTGACCGATAAAAACTAAAAGCTTTAAAATGAATTGAAATTTAATATGAAAATGAATAACTTGTTGTTTGTTATTATCAGTTACTATTGCAAATTTGATCACCTATTAAAGTTTCATTATAAACCGCGGATAATAAAATTCTGTAATACTCAGTGTAATATGATAATCACGAAATTTAAAACTCAACGCATGAAAAGTTTTAATGAATTCATTTATTAAATTTACCGAGATCGCTTTATAATATCCACAAAATAATAAAAAAATTATTTAAGCTCACAGTCAGTTAAAAATAAACTTTTCTTAAAAATTTCCCTCGTTTTATAAATCTAAATTTCAGCATCGGAAAGCTAATAAATATTAATTACAACCATAAATCGATAATTCAGTTTTACTGGCCTTCAATCAATTATCTTTGTCGCTCTCGCGTGAGTGAATATTCTAACGAATTGACGTCCACCAGTTAAAATCAATTTTTTACAACGCTTATACTACTACTAGCGCTCTACTATTACATTTACTACCACTACTGCAGGATAAATACTTTTTAGTCATTTCGCCCTTCATTCATCCGAATACACACGATGGAGAGGAAATAAAAATACTTGCTGTCGTTGCGAAATACCTCTGTGCACTGAGCTATACTGACGTTCATATTAATTTAGGTAGATGATCATTAATTATACTCGCGATATATAGTGTAAAAGAATGAAAAATTGTTTATATAAGAAACATTAGCTGCTATGGAACTTTTTATGATGGATAATGTTTTTTTACATATAATAAATAAGTATATGGATATCCATCTATGTTGAATCAAATAATCGCTGAATTTTTCGAAGTACTATAAAATACCACAAATAAAACTTTAAGCGGATTTTCTTATATACAAATAGAATAAAGCATACTACAAAGAAAAATAACAATACAAAGCTTGTATTTTATGAGCTGAAAAAAGTTTCAGCCAATGTTTTATTTCTAGATAACAATAAATTAGAACGCAAATCTTGAAGTAGATTGGATAATTCAATTGATGAATGTAAACAAATTTTATTATTATTATTATTCAAAAAAAAATTTTTATTACTACTTTTGGCTAATAATTAAATAATTAGTATAAATTATTCATTTATTTATTTATTAAACAATAATCCAACAACCAAAGCCAATAACAGGGTTTATAAGGAACACAATTATGAATGATATACAAAAAAAATACAATTAGATGGAAAAAGATACGCGTTTTAATACTAGGTAATAAAGGTCAAGAAAATAGTTATATAAAGTTAACTATGATATTAGATACAATATTAAATATTAAATACTAAATATGTTGGTCGTAGCTTAACAAATATTTTACCAACTAATTATAAATAATTAACAACTAATTATAAATAAAAATACCTAGCTTATTTGAGTAAATGCACGTTTGCTTACATAGGATAGGCATTTAGAGCCCAAATTAGTTTTTGCGTAAATATTTATTTTATTTCAGCACAATTTTATGCGGTAAATAATTCATTAAACATTGTATCTCATCATTTTTGAGTTATTTTTTTGTATATTATAAATTTATTTAAAAATTCTATAAGACTTTAATAACAATATTAAAATTACGTAATGAAGTAATTGAATTAAAGTAGAAATAATTTTTCCAGAAGGCTGATTTAGCAGTAGGTTCAATGACTATAAATTATGCAAGAGAGAGTGTAATCGACTTTACGAAGCCATTTATGAACCTCGGAATCTCCATACTCTTTAAGGTAAGATTTAAAGAAAACAAAAAATATAATAAAATATAAAAAAGTTGTTAAAACAAAATGTAAATGTCTGTGGAGCCTTAATCGCACAGGAGGAATACCAGACTATGCTATTAGGAGCCTGCAATTACGATCCTCTTGAGTGAACGTCGCGCATTTTAATCAGAAGCTTCAAAATAAACTTAAACTTTAATAATTGCTATAAAAATTACTGTAGGTTGACTGAGTATATAATATTATTTTAACCTTCGGAGTACACTGGGGTCATTTTGACCCTATAATTTTTTTATCCTAAAATATTTCTCGAAAATAGGTTCGTTTTTAATTAATTTTTTCAATATTAAAAACTATTCAATTCAGAATAATATTGATTGTATTCAAAAGAGCATTGTTTTACCTGTCAGAAATGTAACAAAAACTGAATTCCGATAAAATGCATAGTTTCTGAAATACAATTCTTCGAAAGTCAAGTGGGGTCAATGTGACACTGTGTTTACTCTAAAGTTCTGTTCGGAGATTTTTTTTGTAGATTTTTATTATTTTCTAAACTAAACGTCTTTTGACTTGAAGGTTTTAAAAATTGCTTACAAATTTTTCGAAAAGTGAAATTCCTTCATTTGTATATTAAGAATTATACATACATAGTTAAAAAATTTTGTGTCATTATGTAAAATTAACATTTTACTTGTTCTGGTGATAAAATTTAAATGTGTATAATTTGTAAATTTATTACAGAAAAATTAACATAAATTTGTATTAAATTTATTTTACGCGTGATTTGTGCAAATTTTGCAGAAAAAAAAAATATTTACTATTTCATTGCGTAAAAAAAAATTATATTCTTACGGAAATCTTTTATCATCTTTTTTTAACAAAATATAATCTTTAAAGCAAAGCTAATATACAAAAATGATTAGTTCCATTGAAATTAGTTTGATTTGGAAGAAAGAAAAACATTTAAAAAATTTGAATTCCAATGGCATCACGTACAATATATTATTTATGACTACTATAAATTCACGACTTAGTGCAAACACAAATTTAATGACAAGTCTATGAATTTAATTGAATTTAAATTGTGTTAGAATAATGTTATATTTAAGTATCATACTATTGAACTTGACTTAACAACGGCCATATAAAACAAGCTCTTGAGCACACACATAAATTCTCGTTGAAAGTGAGCAATCACCAGCGTTTATCAATAGAGTGCACAGTGTATAGAGTGTTAACTTGTCTACACAAATTTGAGACTGATTAAATTTAATGAATACAGCAGAACGATATTTCTTGAATGACACTAAACTAAGCACTGTAATTATTTCTGCTGTTTGCTTTGTGAAACGTTGAAGAAAAATATTGCCTTATTATATAATACCTAATCAACAAAACGTTAATAAATATTTAAACTTTGAAACAAAACTTTAATTGCACAGATGTCTCTTGGTTTCTGTTAATTGAAACATTTTAACCCGATCGATACCTAAGCGAATGGTGTATGTGACCTGAATCTTGAACGGGGGCAATTACGCTCGTTAATTAACATGTTACCTAGACTTCCCTATAGTAAAATATATCTTTTTATAAATTCAATTCACATCAAATTATAACTTTAACAGTGCTCGTAGGAAATTTTGAAAATTTGGATTTAAAAGAAAATGACGACATATTAAAAATTTTTTCGCTTTTTCCTCTCATTTTTTTGGATTCAGGCAGTCCTAAAAAATCTTAAAAATCAAAATTTGTAAAATCCCCTGAGTGCAACGATAGCTACTGAATAGGCAAATACGAAGAAAAAAAAAGATGCAAATCGGTTTATATTTATGAAAATTACGGTTCCCACCAATTCAAAAAAAGTAGTTTCGAGAAAAACGCGTTTTCGTCGGAATGCCGTGCGTGTAAAGTCATTTGAAGCGCTGTCACAAAAATGACTATAACTCGGAAAATATTGGGAATTTTCATACAAAACTCTAAATGGATATTTTTATATTTATAAACTTTGATTTAATAAAAAAAGGAAAAAAAATTTTTTTTTTTTTTTGAAATTTCACAGTGGCTATCCCCCTTAATTAACAATTCGTGGCTCATTTCGTCCTCCATTCTGAAGAGATACTTTCAGCCAACTGTAAAATTACAAATAAGTAAAAATTATGAACATGATCTCATAAAATTTCTCTACAATTTTTTTCCAAATGATATAAAAAAAAACTTTTTTCTAAAAAATAAATACAATAATATTAAATTAAATACACTATGAAAAATAAAAAATTTAGTATCAAAGGTTAGTGACTTTCAAATAAACATAAGCTGGTTACTCTTTCTAATTATTGAAAAATAGTTTATGGAAAATTTTTTTAAATATTATTATTATTTATTTTTTGCATTAAGAATTGAAGAAGATTATTTATTTAATTAAAAGTAATAACATAAAATAAGTAATAAATTATTTGTAGGTGCCAACGAGTCATCCCGCTCGATTGTTCTCGTTTATGAATCCTTTAGCAATTGAAATTTGGCTATACGTTCTCGCTGCTTACGTCCTGGTCTCTGTAACAATGTTCGTCGTCGCACGATTTAGTCCCTACGAGTGGAATAACCCACATCCGTGCCATTCGGGCCCGACGGAAATCGTCGAGAATCAATTCTCCTTAGCAAATAGTTTTTGGTTCACCATTGGAACGCTGATGCAGCAGGGTAGCGATCTCAATCCAAAGGTATTTCAACCATTCTTTTTTCATCATTTTACCATTTATCTATTGTTATCTTTTATTTCAATCACCTTTAAAGAATCTTTATAAGAATTTACTAATTCTTTAAATAATATTTTTGTTAAAAAAAAAACTCAAATTTTTTTTATTCCTAAAAATATTTATCTAAACAATATTGAAAAAGAAACAAGCTTACTATATATAAATCCAACATAAAAACGTACAGAATAAATTTTAGTGGGAATAAAAGATAGATTCGCTTCACTGTTGCTTTAGTAAACAGATCGTGATTGATATACTGTGATTGGTAACGATCTCAATTTATGGCACTGACTACCGTTCAATCGTAGTTGTTTCACTTTGCTAATTTATTCGCTATTAATTTACGGTTTTTTTTTTCTATAATCATGAACAAAAATTGAAAGTACTTAGTTTTTGATAGCAAAATAATCAGAGTAAATAAAATTTATAAATTGCTTAGCGAACAGAAAAAGTTTCCATAGAATTTTTATTGGAATATGCTCACCAAGCACTCGCATAACCGAATTGATTATTTTCATTCAAGAAAAAATAAAAAAGAAATATAAAATATAAGTGAGACAATTTTTCACAACGACATATATTTTTTTGCGGCAAACGATATATCTTTTGCACTCAAAGAAACGCGATGCTTTGCATTTCTGTTGGTGAGTGAATTTCATGTTTCTATATTTTCTAAAATGCTTATACCTAAAAAAAACTCGTAAATTATTTTTATTGCCATCTTCATGTGTCAAATCAATATTTTAACATCAAATTTGTCCATTTTATGTCTAAAAATTTCTAATATGGTAAAATTCTTCTTAAAAATTCAAGAAATTAGTTAAAAAAAAATAAATTGATAAAAAAAAATTAATCGATTATTTTTATGTAATGAAATTCGAAGATTTCTAGAACTTTTATGCCAATAAAATAATAATTCACCTTATAATTCTCAATAAGCTAATTAATCGCTGAATAAATCTAGTTTAAGAAAATAATATCATTATCAAACCGCATCGTGACTCAATTATTCTTAGCAAAAGCGCAATAAATCCATTAATGGAGCTCTATCAATTCAGAAGCACTAGGGATAAAAACAAACATTTTTTGTAAAACAGTATTCATTAAACAACTCAGTAGAACCGTCATTTGAATTAAAATTTAATTTTTAATTCTTTAAAAATAATTTTTTTTTTGTCTAATTTTTGAAAAAAACTTTTCTTCGGTGCAATAAATAACATTTAAAATAATTCCAGGCAACAAGTACTCGAATCGTTGGTGGGGTTTGGTGGTTCTTTACCCTCATAATAATATCATCGTACACAGCAAACCTCGCGGCATTTTTGACTGTCGAGCGAATGATAACTCCAATCGAACATGCTGAAGACCTTGCTGGCCAAACTGATATTACTTATGGGACTCTCGACAGTGGTAGTACCATGACATTTTTTCGAGTAATTAAACTTAACTTGAATTTAGAAAAATTTTAAATACTATAATTCACAAAAAGTAACATAATAAAAATATTATTCCAAAGGACTCAATGATTGAAACTTACAAAAAAATGTGGCGGTTCATGGAAAACAAAAAACCTTCAGTGTTTGTTTCTACCTATGAAGAAGGAATCCAGCGAGTGCTACAAGGCGACTACGCGTTTCTAATGGAATCTACGATGCTGGATTATATTGTACAGCGAGACTGTAATCTCACCCAAATTGGTGGGCTACTTGATAGCAAAGGATATGGAATTGCAACCCCGATGGGTGAGATAATTGTTACTGTTAATTCAATAACCGCTGATTATATATCTCAAGTTATCTAACTCATAAAAAGTAAACTTTTTTTTGTTGTACTGAAGATATATTTATGTAGATGAATTTAATTATTCGATGTAGCATTCAGAGATTTTAAATTCCTGTTATAAAATTTATGCACATTGTATTGTTTTCTTTTATTTCCACGGTTATGGTCATGAGTATTCATCTCGCGACAAAAAAAAATGTACTATACTTATTTTAGCTAAAAAAAAAATTGATTGTATACTCATACAAAAAGTTTTGTACATTAATAAACCTCTTGTATACATTTAAAATTATTGGGGAAATCAGTATAGTAGAAAATTAATTCATTTGAAATAATGTTAGAATTCATTTTCTTACTCTAAATGCTAAGTAGTGGAATAATTGATTGAACACAGAGAGAATATTTTACTAAAAAGTACTTTATGAATTATAGAAAGTCTCAATCATTTCTTATAAATATATTAAGAAATTGATATTATATTTTCATCGTTGTATTTTCTAAGGCTCTGATTGGTCTTTTTAAAAAAATATTATGTCTTTAACAATTATGACGAAAGTTAAAATATCTAAAATAATTATATTAATTTTAGAAAATATTTTTTAAATTAATTTTTTTATTTCTTTTATAAACTAAAGTTTAATGCACTAAAAAATGACAATAAATTAAACATACAAATTTATTTTTCATGTGACGATAATTTGCAATGATCTTTTACATAAATATAACTTAATGTAAATTTTTATTGTATACTTTTATTGCCATTTGGTAATATTTGGCATAATATCCATTGGTCTATCTTTCTCTAGAGTAGGGGAGAAGGGGGTCAATTGAACCAAAAAAAGTTTAGTAATTTTTTACTATTCGAATGAAAACTAAATAATAATTTTTTTTTTCTTGAAATGATGGTTTATTATGTCTACTATCATTATCAATACCTAAATTAGTCAATAAACACCGTAAATTTTTAAAAATGATCAATATATCCAAACGCAACGAATGGTTTAATTGACCCCCGCTCGGGGGCAATTGAACCATTGCTTGGGGTCAATTGAACCAATAATATTTAAAACTCAAACCCGATCTTTTAATAAATAATATATTAATTGTTACTTGCTAATATTACTGTCGCATCGTTTTAATGCACAGAAATTATATTAAATAAATTTAAAAATAATTTTCATTACAAATTCAGTTCATCAAATTGTTAGGTTATTTCCCTGAGTTTTTTCATGTAGAGTGAAAAAAAAGTTTACATGCCTAAAAATAAAAAAATCTCAATTTTTCAAAATTTTTCAAAATTCATTTATCGCAATGATTTCAAATTTTGATCATATCCGAGTTTAACATATTAGAATCTAATTCTAAAAGGATGACGCATTTTTTCGACTTTTTCGATTTTTTAATTCGAATTGTTCAATTGCTCCGTGATTAAATTGACCCCCTTCTCCCCTACTGGGAAAAAAAATCTTTTTGAAACGTATTTTAGTTTTTCAGACGATATACATTTCAGGATACATAGAAACATTTATTCAATAGTATATGAATAGAGAACAGAAGTAAACCGATCTTTATTTATGTCACTTTGACGATTAAAAAAATATTTATTCAATTACTAAATGGTTTATATATATATATATATCCAATATATTTGTCATGTCTGAATGAGTTTAGTTAAAGTTTCAGTTCTATATGGCTTTTGAACATTTTACAAGTTTATAATCGAGAAAAGTAAAAAAAAAAATCTCGTTCGATATAACCAGCAAGCGTACTGATATTAATTAATAAAAGTGATTTTTACAAATAACAGGTTCACCGTGGCGAGATAAAATTTCACTTGCAATATTAGAACTTCAGGAGAAGGGTGAGATTCAGATGCTATATGATAAGTGGTGGAAAACCCCAGGAGATACTTGCATGAGAACTGAAAAAGGAAAAGAGAATAAAGCGAACGCTCTGGGTATTTCGAATATAGGTATTAAATTCACTATTCGTTTATGATTTTAAATATTTACTAACTCTAATAATTAAATTATGATTTATTTAAAATTAAAGGTGGAATCTTTGTTGTTTTATTGTGTGGGCTAGCATTTGCAGTATTAATTGCAATATTTGAATTTTGCTACAATTCAAAACGTAATTCCATATCCGAACGGGTAAGTTGCCAGAAAATATTACTCCGCACATTTAGCTTTGTGCATTTTACACTTACGTTTATTATGTAGCTTTCTGGCATGAATTCAACTTTTATTTACGGTTGCTATTGAACAATCACTGAAAAATTTCAACAGAAATATAAACACATTAATATATTTAAAAAAAAAATAAATGAACAGTAAAAAATACTTTTATTTATTTGCATGAACTGCATTAGCACGAACTTATCGACTGAAGCATGCTAATCATCAAATCACTCTCAAAGCATTAATAGTAAGTAAAGGTAAGATTAATTTCTTAATTAAAATGTTCACGCTCTTTTTCAAGTATATTTATTATTTTTATTGGGTTAATCATTTATTTACGCATGAAGATTTCATAAATAACTTAAAGTAAACAGAAAAGAACAGTTCTATAAGAATAAAAAATCAACTAAAGTCGAAATATTTAACTTACAAAAAACTTGCATGAAGTTAATGAATTGAAATTGAAGTTATTAAACTTTCAAATGTACTCTGCAAAAAGTAAGAATATTGATTCAAACTTCTAAGAGTTTGACAAATTTACATTTGAGTTGAATCGAATTCACTTAAATCAACTTCAAATAGCTTGCGCTAAAAGTAATTTTTTTTAAATAAATTGCTCAGATGATTATATTAGTTTTTAGATTTAAACTTAACTAATGAATTATATTCAATTGAATTAGAATTTGAATCGATTTAGTTCAACTTCTACTCCTTGAGGAATAAACCTAATGAATAGTATTTATAATAATTATCTTATGTACTCAAGTTAACTAAAAATATCTTTATCGAAATATAAACAATGCTTCAATAAAAGTATTTCTATTGTTAATCTTAATTCGATAAATAAAAAAAAAAAATTACATCTCCTTTCAAGTTTGAAGCTAATTTTAGAGAAATGATCTCATTAAACTAAAACGTAAAATTTTTTTTTTTTAATTTGAGCTAAATTTACTTTGATAAAAAAACATGCAAATAAAGTTCAAAATTAAAAAATTCATAAATTTTTCTGTCACATTTATAAAACTGTTTCTTTTACACGCGTAACGAAAAAGATTGAATAAATGAATAATTTTAAATGCATGAGGTCACTGCAAAATCTTGAATTTTGACAACTGTTAGTATTCTATTCTTATTTTTGTTAACAAAAGAATTTACAAAGAAATATTTCTTCAAGTGGATCGCAAGAACTATCTAAAAACAGAGTAAAAAATCTAGGTCATGCATGTAATTATTTTGAAGAATTGAAACAAATTATCAAATACAGTATTCTGGAAAAAATGAAAAAAAAAAAAAGCAAACACATAATGACCCTGCAAAGAATTCTTGAAACTTTTTGGTCGAATCAAAGACATAATAAAAAATAAAATTTTAGGCTCATTAGAGCGAACGTAAACTCGAAGACAACGAGGAGTTCAAGAGGTGCCCTGCAGGGTCACTTATTCAACTCGTTTTTATAAAAGATTTCCATAGTAAGAAACATAAATATAAATGAGTAACCAACCAGCGAAAATTGAATTGTTAATACAGTCAACATCATCAGCACAACCACCTCCCACATGCTCAGGCTCGCTGCAAGCAATCCCGCAGAGTATGCAACAGCAGAATCAGCAACAAGAGTCTTTATGCACCGAAATGATGCGTGAATTATACCGCGCGCTCCGCTGCCGCTCATCGTCTCAGAGACGACGAGCTTGCGAGAAATGTTCCACTCACGTTGTGGGTTATCCATTGGACAATATCTCCGCAACTCCTTTTAATGGGATGAGATCTCAGGTAAATTTCAGTTAAATCATTTAACGGCATGTAGGGTGTAGAATAATCCGATTTTACTGACAAATGGAAGACTAAGCTGATTATTATGGTGACAGGACTAAATATGCACGATTATGTGTTACGTAGCACTCGTAACGTACAACACTTACAATCATAGCGCTCATAAGACATGAGAAGTGATAAACCACGTTCCTAAGGCGACAAGAGCGGACACGGAGAAAATAAAAATGGAAAAAAATTACATCATATAATGCAAATGCGGCCTGTCGTGAAGAAAACTGGAAAAATTAAAGTTTCAGATTGTAATTATTACATTAAAATGTAAATATTATATTCTACAATGTAATTCTTATAAGATTTGTAATAATTACAATCTGAAACTATAATTTTTCCAGTTTTCTTTACGACGGGCTACGTTTACATCATATAATGTAACTTTTTCATTTTTCTTTTTTCCGTGTATAGTTTTTTTTTATTTTGCTCTAATTAACTAAAGTAGATTTCTCATAGCTTAAAAAAAAAAAAAAAAAAAAACCCTTCAAATCAAAAAGATGTACCTAATGTCGGCTTTTAAAAACCCATTTGAATAAAAATAGTCAAATAGATATAGATGATTTGTCATTTTCGTTGAAACTAGGATTACAAAATTCATGAGAAAATAACAAAATAGCGGATATTAAAAAAAAAAACAGTGATTTTTTTCCGACAAAATGGTCAAATACGAAAGTTTTTTTCATCCGAGCCAATCGAAAAAACTTTATTCTAAAAAAAACGCGTTCAAAGTTTTACGACCATTCGGCGCGCAACCACAGAGTGTTAACAAATTCTCGTTATAACTTTGTTTTCTTTCGAATTTAGGTCTAAAATTTTAGCAGTAATCTTACAATGTATTTTAATTGCAAAATAAGTGAGAAAAAAGAATCAGCAATTTAACTTAAAAGCAACCTAAATTTTTCTAAATAAACTTAGAATTTTTTTTTAATATTTTTATCATTTATTATTTAATTTGTGTTAAAAAAATATCTTTACTCATTTTCATAACTATATACATACCTTAATAATTTGAATTATCGATGTGTTTAAAGCTTTAACTTTACGTCACCTAATTAATTAAAAATATATTAAATAAAAATTTTTAACTTCTTCCAGCAAAGCAACCTAGGAGTGGCAAATGAATTGCCGCCATCTCACATTCACTTGCATCATAGTTGAATCCTTGACATGACCAAGAAAAATATCAACAATAAACGATAAAATTTAAGTAAATATATCGTAATTGGAAATGGAATCGATGCCAAAAAATTTGATTACTAATAATTTATATTAAAATAGACCAATGAACATTATTCGATTCGAATAATTATAACATTTCTAAAAAGTATGAAATAAGAAAATGTTATACTCAGTCGACTCGAATTGTCTAATGTATAATAATTAAAATACATATAGTTAGATAAATATAAGGGTCGAGTATCACCGACAGTGAAAAAAAAAACAATGATTTGATTTCTATCTGTTAGACTTAGGTCTAGATCATACTTGATTTTACGTAATACTGTATTTATCAATGAACAATTTTTGCACAGTGTTATTTAAAGTAATCACTAGCGTTTGTCTTGATAAATATCCAGACAAATTACAAACTATGAAGCATGCCAGATTTAATTGTAAATATGAATCGCGTAAAAATATATTTATAAATATTCGTTAAATGTATCAATAAATAAAAATATTAATATATATAAATATAACAATAATAAAAATACCAACTATTGATTTAGACATAATTATTTAATGTTTTGTATTATGTTTTTGTAAATAAAAATTTTAATCCTAAATAAATCAATAGAAATATATAAAAATTAAGTGGTAAATAATTATAGCATAATTTTTTTCTTTCAATCGATATATATATATTAGGGTGTGCCAAAATGTAACTTCTGTGAGAAACCTTTTAAAATTAAAATTTTGAGTTCCGCTTTTAACAGGGGCTGCGTTTGGGTGTTTCCTGAGATATTTTGGGGTGAGACGATAAATTTGATTTTCATAGAATTTTTTAACAGAAGCTTAGTTTGGGCACTTCCGCTGAAAATTCAAAATTTGGTCGGAAGTGCCCAATTGAATCTCCTGTTAAAAATTCTATGAAAATCAAATAAATCCTCTCACCCCGAAATATCTCAGAAAATGCCTGAACACAGCTGCTGTTAAAAGCGGAACTCAAAATTTTAATTTTAAAAGGTTTCTCACAGAAGTTACATTTTGGCACACCCTAATATATATATATGAAAAATATATCAAAATGCATGTGAGTACTCAAATGAAAGGTCTTGATGAGTGTAACATCGGGATGAG
>JZSA01000207.1:0-19034 GCA_000956155.1 Cotesia vestalis
AAAAAAACTAACAAATAAAAAAAAAAAAAAAAAAGGTGAATATCACAATTTTCTAAAAAATTTATAAATTTTTTTGAAACTTTGTTAAAATTGTGATAGTCAATTTTTTTTTAAATTGTTCATTTTTTTATGTATTTTTCAAAAGAAAATATCAATAAAACCAAATAGAAATTTCGTTCAAAAAAATGAAAATTAAAATAGACCCCACTTGTAAACATTTACCAAAACTTCTTGTTTCACTTGCATTGAGGTAGAAAGCAAAAGAAAATTCTACAAGATACTTTTAATGAAATAAATTTTTTTGATTTATTATTTGCATTAAATACAAAAAAAGAAAGCTACAATAACATTTCTTACATACATTTTCATACAGTTTTAATAGATTAAAATTCAAAAAAAAAATACTATAAAGATAGCTCTGCATTTAAACTTATAATTTAAAAAATATAGCTGATATTACAGTTAACTTTTAATTCTTTACAACTAATTAACATCTACATACTTTAATCTAAATATTGCACGCTAAATTTATTATTGCGATTTCTTAGATATTTTAAGGTAAGATTTTATTTTCAATACAAAACTTTTTCACTGATTTTCTGAATATTCTGTTATTATTGTTGATATTATTACTTTTTATTTTTATTTTGTAAAGATTAAAATGATTTTTATTGTATTGTCTATGGTATTTACGAGTTTCACAAGTTTTTTGTAAGGCACATGTTTTAGTGAATAAAAAATAATCAACAAAATAAATTGAGTGTGATAAATGTGATTATCATCAATAAAAATATTTAATTCATATTTAACTCAAACAAGTAATGTAATGGTGTGATTAAATTCTTAACTAAACTAGATAACATTCCAAATTTAGATAAATTGATAAAAATGCAATTTTTTCTGTTATCACTCCACTGAAAATATTTTTAATTATTCTGTCAACTATGAGTAATTTTTAAAAAAATGTGGTTTTAAATAAATCAGTGAATTAGGTCATCATTGAAATATCTACCTAAAAAATAGCGTTGTCGATCATTTAACATAAATCATCTAAAATTTTAAGAAAGTTATATCACAAAAAAATCTTTTTTATCCTCCTCTTAACTCGTCAGCTTCGTTACCACTCCTTCTTCTTCGACCGCGTCCTATAAAAAATTCAAATTTTCTATAAAAAAAAATTGATTACAATGAAATCTAACAAAAATAATAACATTTCCGTAGTTTTACGAAAACCATAATAAAATAATAAATAAAATTAAGTATTTGACCGTATTATTAAAAGAAATGCAGTTAAATAATGTTTCATATTAGTGATTACTAAAATTTATAAATTTAATCAAATTTATGTATTTCGAGATTATTAAATTATATACACTGAGTTATTTGAACATAAAAATAAATAATTGTCATGACTAATTAGTCGGGTTAATTTCTCACTATCGTTCTACAAATGCATTCAGCAGTAAAAAATATTTATTCAACAAAGCCATAGACATGTTAATAAATACAGAAAGCACTTTGTAGAATAAATTGTATTAGTATTATTTTTTTTTTTTTTAATGTATTATTGACAATCATCAACTGTCGCTACCTCGAATTTGGTTCAGGCAGGCCAACATCCTTATCATAAATACAGCTGGTACTGTGATTGTATCTTTGGTCTCTTCAAGCATTACAGCATTACGTTTCTGGAGCTATAAATAATAAATTGACAAATTAAATTAAAATTAATATTATAAAGTATTTTAGTTATTTTCATTTTTGTTACTTTGTTTTTTCTAATTGTAAAATCTTGTTATAAAATTTCAACATTTAATTTTATATTTTTGTATAAAAATGTAAAAAAAATAGATCAACTTTTATGTCTAAAAATCCAGATAAATGTGGGTGATTCTCTGTAAAGACGTCTTAAATCTGTACAAAATTGTCCGACCAAATTATTTTTGATTTTATTAGAAAAAAAAATTAACAAGGGCTACAAACTATCAGCTTAATGATAATAAATACACAGCCGATTAAATTTTTGTTTTTTCGATATTTGTGTATCTTTTGCCATATAACATGACAGGGGACTGTTTTTTTTATCAAATTGAAGAAAATCAAGCAAACTATTTCAATGCATTCAACTTTTCAAGTTCTCAATTAATATTTACATTAATTAGAATAATATTAAGACTTATGGATCCAATTTTATAAATAAATTGTAAATAAAATTAATTGCCAGGGGACTGAGTTTCTCGTGGCCTGGACACATGTTTCCAGCACAAACGGTGTTTTTGACACTAAATAAAATGGCGATAAAGCGCTAACAGCCCTATGGTTATTAACTTAAGGCTAGTTAGATCCTTACAAACTTTACAAAAGGGAAAATAACAAGCTGGATTTTTTTATTTGGCTTTGAACTTCTGGCAGGGGACTGTTCTTAAAACGCCTGGGACAAATTTTGGTTTAATGATTTTAATGAAACAAATTAATTTTCGGTATTTTTAATTGAAGAAGATTATTAGTTAACTAATTAAGTTTATAAACATTATGGACAAAATCATATATTATGGACGAATAATTTAAAATTTAATTTTAAAGTTTCAATTTTGGGAATGGGACAGCCTAGGGGACTGTTATTTCGGTCGTTTACGAATTTATAGCAAAAAAAAACCAAAATTTATTTCATTTTAGTTTTCAATGCTCCAAATAGAAATGTTTTTTTACTTACGTAATAAATTTTTTCTAGCTACAAAATAACAATTTTTTTAATAAAAACATGCCTGAATAGCAAAAAACATCCTTACAGAGAATCACCCATATAAAATTAAAAATTGTTCTTTTTATCTATCATTTAAAATGAAATTATTTATTTAAATAAGTTTTAATATCATTAACTTACATCTTCTGCAAAATTAGTGTTGAAATGAGCTTCTTCACTAACCGGCGCCCAAAGTTTAACATCGTAATCGATTCCCGAAGTTGCAAGCATTGGTAGGTATGGATGTGGTTGCAGACAATTGACAACATGTTGATCAGCTTCCAGCAACATGCGAAGTTTAGCTGTTTCTCGATCCCAAATGAAGACATGACCACAGTCACTACCAGACATGACGAAATCGTTGCCCCAAAAATTCGCTTCTTTGATCATAGTCCTAAAGAAACTAGAGTCAAACGAGGGAAGGACAAGCGATCAGATTCATTGGATGGGCTGATTCTAATTGGCCCAGTCCACTCGGGAGGTTTTTACCAATGTTATCAATATTTTAAGTGTATTTGTCCAGTTGTTGATATTATAGTATGTTTCTTACTAAGGGTTACCATTAAGCACTGATGAGTTTATCGTAAATAAGTTTTTTTAATCGCTCAACATACTGGGTATTGTTGTATCAAACATTGACTTGTTATCTATGCTAGTTTTCTTGTATTATTAATTAAGTAATAAATATATACACATAAAAAAATAAAACTGTTCTACATTTGAATTGAAATAAACAGCCATACCTAGCGTTTCGGTGACCCATGTATTTTTGTCTTACATGAAATTCTGTTGATGCATCAACGTTAAATGATTGTTCACAACCTAATGAAGATCGAGCGTTTGCCACAGCTTCATCCATTTCTGCTTCAATTGGATTTCTTTCCCTCCTATGACTAAAAAATTTCAAAAAATTTTTATTAAAATGGTTTTTATATCAAGGGGCACAACTAGTGTAGAATTAAAAAAAAATCGATTTTTTTTCATATTTCGATAGGTTATCCCTTTGAGAATAATATACTAAAATTTTAAATCGATATCTTAAATCGTTTTTAAGTTACAGCCAATCAAAGAGTAGCCGCTCGGCAGTTAGAATAGGAGCATTTTATTTTTAAACGCGTTTTTCTCAAAACAGCATTTTTCAAATTTGCTCGAGTGATTACTTGGAGACAAATGATCCGATCACTACCAAGTTTTTTTCTGCATGTTCTGTATATAGTTCTCCATACGATGACCCTCCAGTTTTTTGATCTGATCAACAATCGGCCAAAAACGACCAAAATTTTGGGTAAAATTCAACTTTTTTTTTAAACGCCGCCTTTTTGTCAATTTTTGATATTTTTTTTCGACTGTGGGTCATTGTACGGACAATATCTTATAGTTTAACGAGAATTTTTTTTTTTTACGTTTCATCCACGGAGAAGGCCAGAATCACTCCAGTAAAGGAGGATCTTTTTTTTAGCGCCGTCGGAGATCGCGTGTACCTCGAAAAATATTTAATTTTTTTCTTCAAAAATTTTACTGTGTATTCTCAAAATATCTATAAATATATCCTTACAATTTCAAAACAATTGATACAGTAGTTTTTTTTAATTCCCAAAAATCGCCTTTTAGGCTGTCACACTAGTTGTGCCCTTTAATAGAAAGAAAATAAATTATAAAAAAAAAAAGCATTTTTTTACCTTTTCTTTGACATTTCCGTTTCTTCATCATCACTATCAGTGTAAGCCTCTTCTTCCTCTATTTGTTCATCTTAAAAAATTAAAAATATTTAACTATTGATTTAAAAACTTTTTTTTTTACAAGAAACTTAAGCGAATGCGTCAACTACTTACGATCACATTTATGATTGAATGCTGACTTATTATCATAACTACTTGATGGTATCGTTGATGTAACCAATTTAGAACTCAAACTTTGACTTCCAGATGGTCCTAAAAATATTACAATATTGCTTATGTTTGTATAAATATTTAATCTCAAAATATGTAACATTACCTGGATGATAGCTATCCCGTATAACTTCATTAGCTACTCCCAAAGATATAGTTGCACCGGTAGAACTTTTATCAGAGTAAGTTAGGCTTACTGCAGGTTCACTGCCATGTCTACAAAAATATCGATAATCATAAAATAATTAAAATTTATTTTTGTTAATAAAAAAAAAAAATAATAAATAAGTCAACGAGCAAATCAATAATCAATAAATAAAAAATTAATAAATACTTTTCTAAGAAGCCATCTCTCATTGATGTTAATCGATCTTGCAAATTTTCCATCATTGTTTCGTCTCTAGTACTGTCAACATTCATCGAAGTGTCATCGGCATCATTATCATTATCGTCATTAATTTCATCACTGCGATTATTATCACCATCTGTTATTTGATTCCTCGTAATTTTATCACGTGGCAAGCAAGAAGACACGTGTGACTGAATTAGATCTTCGGTTTGATTCGTTTCATTATTTATAGAATTATGTTCAGACTGTTCATTTATTATATTTATTTCGTCTGCGGATTCAGACGATGAGTTATTTATAGCTGAACTTTGTTCAAGTTCATTAGCACTTACAACCTCAGAATTATTTGAAATTAAATTATTTTCTTCGCCAATTTCCATGTTATTATCTTGACTATCTTCTAATAATTGAAACAATTTTAATTGTTAATATATTAATTTATTTAAAAACATTTACTAAATTAATTGATCAAAAAATAGTACCTAATACTGGATAATTTGATTCAGTTTCCATAACTTGCACTTCATTACTCCTTTCTTCATTAATTTCGATAGATTCTTCTGGTTGTTGGCTTTCGGTATGTTGATCAATAACTCCTTGAATATTATCACCGCCATCGCCGCTCAAAGCAGCTCTTGTAGCTGGATCATTCAACATTCTACTGAGGACATCAGTCATCCGTTGCATTAATGATGTATGTAGCATAGGCCGAGCTTGAGCTATTTCTGCAAATTTTAATATTAACAGTTTATACTAAATTTTAACATCATTAATTAGATTTAAAGTTCATAATTTACCTCCACTTCGACGTCCACCTTCACGTT
This sequence comes from Cotesia vestalis, assembly GCA_000956155.1. Taxonomy (NCBI): domain Eukaryota; kingdom Metazoa; phylum Arthropoda; class Insecta; order Hymenoptera; family Braconidae; genus Cotesia; species Cotesia vestalis. Next base: position 5,806 of record JZSA01000207.1, read on the forward strand.
CAGGACGAGCGTCTGGGCCAGTATCAGACCAATCTCCACGTAATCTTAATCTTCGAACTGGCTGAGGAGATCTGACTGGTGGTCGCTTATTTTTACTCTTCTCAGATAGACAATCTTTTTTCAAACAGACACTCCCTTGATGCTAAAAATGAACAGTTTTTAATTAACAAAAAAAAAAAAACACTTCTGGTCTATCATCATTATAACTTTATCGACAAAATTTTTATCAATAAAGTAATTATCTTGAGATGCTTAAAGTGTATTTTTTAATTAACAATATTTAATTTAATTAATTATAATCATAAAAGCTATTTTCAATTAAAATTAATACCTTTGCGCTAAATAAATAAATATGATCACTACTGTAACTGACGAGCACATCATTGCCATCAGGACTGTAACACAAAGACGTTATCCGATATGCATGTCCTTCGAATTCTGGTACTGTGAACACTGATACTGGAGACGTCCAATTTACACTTTTCTCATCAGTCCAATCTTGAATTGAAAATATTTTTTATTACTTAATAAATTAAAAAAAAAATAAAATAAACTATTAACACAGTAAAAAAGTTTGATATTTATAAATAAAACATACTTCTTTCGCCGATGCTCAACATTCGACGATCATAAATCCCGACAGAGCTATCGGAACAACCAATCGCTAAATAATGTGGCATTGCAGGATTTATTGACATTGCTGTTACTGGCCGTTGTCTTAATATTAGTATATCCTTAACGAAATTACAATTAATATGCGAATTAAAAAATAAATTTAATAAATTAAATAAAAAAAATAAAAAAACAAACCTCTTTACACCTAGGCGTATTACATGCAGACTTAACACGAAGATCAAAATATCGAACACTACAATCTTCTCCACAACTTAGAAAACTGTGTGGTTCACCAGGAACTGTTGCTATTTCATAAGTAGTACCATTGTGACACGTAAATTGATTGTGAAAAGTCTCAGATGTTCTCATTAAATCTAAAAATACATTTATTAAAATTTAATTAAGTTCGTAGATAAAAATTTAATCTTAATCAAATGAAATTGAATAATTTTTACCTGTATAAAGAATCATTCCATCCCCACTACACGATACAATGCGATGATCACCATTATTTGGCAAAAATTTGGCACTAAATATGTTAGCTCTATGGCTAGTTTTATAGTCTTTCAGAACCTGTTTTAATAAAATGACAATACTTTTTATTTATTACACATAATGCATTTCTAGAGCGATAAGTATAATTAGTAACACAAGGAACATTCGTTAAATTTCATTATCCCATTTGGCAAAGTCCCCAATTTTTTATGCAGGTCAATGTTAAACCTTGACTACATTTGCCATGCATAACTTCCTTTATAATTTTATTTATTTCACACATCTTATTTATCTATTTCTTTAGCTCATTAGAAAATTTGCACCCGTCACTCATCAAATAAATAAATAAGAATCATAAGATTAATTAAAAATATGATTTATATATCATTCTCTTGTGTACTAAATCAAGTAACAACATTTTTTCAAGACAAAAAAAATGTCAAGACATAAAATATGAATGCTTTTTTCGCCAAATAAACTGTGCCTTGTAATCTTTTTTTAGTTTTTATTTTTTTTTTTCGTTTTTTTTTTTTCCAATTAAAATAATTGGCTAAGTAATTAATAAATTAATAAAAGTATTGTTTTTTTTTTCTTACCTTATAATTATAAACATTAGTGAGGACTAGATGCTGATCATCACTGCCTGAGAGTATATATTCACCATTATGATTCCAACATATCGAATTAACACATCCATTATGTACCTTTAGACGTTTCAAAAGTGACATCCTCTGCACTAACTCTAAACTTGCTGCAATGATTAAATTAAAAAAATTTGATGACTAATAATATAAAAATAACTTTCTAGAATATTCAAAATTTATAAATATTCAACAAAAGAAACATGACAAAAAATGTTATTAATTATAATCTTACAATTGAAAAAAAAAAACAATAATTCTTACCTTTACAACTGTTATAAAGTTTAACTTTAGCATTGTAATCATACGGCTGATTATAAAGATCATTAAAAAAATTAGATTTTGTTCTTTTCATTTTATTATTCAACAAGTAAACCGATTAAATGTAATAAATAAATAAAATGTAACAAAACAAAACAACTTAAGCAAAATAAACTAAACAAGACAATGAAAATTAAATATTTTTTAGTGTTAACTCAATTTTATAAATTATGTAGTAATTAAAGTGGTCCACGACAGAAGTATTTGCTTGATGTCTCAAGTCAGGTCGTTACACTAAATGAATGAATAAAAACAGTCAGCCAAATTTTCGTGCTTGATGATGACGTTTGTCGTTGAAAGCACTCGCGCCATCGCGATCTAATATTTACACTATTATTGATATCATTATCTTTATCTTAATAATCCTTACTAACAAAACCAGCAATCAAATATTGAATATCATTTATTATTCACAGGAAATACAACAAAATCAATATTTCTAGTAACCAACTGAATTCCTTTTCGACATTGATAACAATGATAATAATTAACAAATAATGTATAATGTGTGCCGAGCGAGCACAATAGTCTAATAATATATATTTATGTTCACATCCCCGAATTTTGTCGATGCCCACCGATTACTAAAGTGACGTCTGATTAAGTTGTAATTTAATTAGTTTAATTTAATAGTTTTATAAATTATTCATTAAATTTACATTTAGAACAATTATTTGAAATTTAAATTATAATTTTAAGTCAAGAATTTTTTTTTTAAATAAAAATCTTTGTTTCAGATAACCACATGGAGGATACGATCCTGAACGGAACTTATAAAATCAAGTGTTGGAATTTTTAAATTAAAATATTACCAAATAATTTAGTCACGTGTTAATAAAAACTAATTTTAAAGTACATAAACCATAATAATAACTATATTACTTGAGATAACATTTCTTAAATAAAGTTTAGATAAATTTATAAATAAATACGATAAACATGATTGTCATTTGAATGCGTACCGGTTTCATAATTTAAATTATCATTAAATTTTATTATTGTTTATTTTTCGTGTTTTAAAACTAAAAAGTTTTTTTTTTATTATTGACATCATGAACAATTTATTGGTGTTACAATTTATTTACAGGTATGTTACAATAAAATTGTATTTTGAAATATAAACATAACCTGACTTTTATGTTTTATTTTTCTACTTGTTTTTATTGAATTAATTTTTGTTTTTATTAAATGCTTTTTAAATAGTGTGTAATCTTATTAAATTTGTTAATTGATCTTTTTTTTCAGACATGCTATTTGTCGCAGTAAAATAAATAATCAACAACTATGCATGGCTCAGAGGTTGATGAGTTCTAAGCATTCTTTATCATCATCGTCGTCGTCAGATTCTTCAGATTCTGATTCAAATCAGAATAAAATTAAAAAAATTAAAAAAGTGAAGCAATTAAAGATTGTGGAAAGAAGTGAAACGGAAAAGAAGGAAACTGTTGATTTACTGAATAATTTATTGACTAATATGGTAAATACTTGCAGACAGTATTATAAGTTTAATTATAAAAATTTTATGAATTATGTAGACTAGTAAATGATTTTACTCGGCAGTAACACATCTTTACTCCAAATTACTCAACTCTGCGAAATACTGAACTCCCCTAAAAGAATTGAATAACTTTAAAAAAAAAAAAACGTTACTCAATTCTTTCACTACTCGATACTAACTTTACTCAACGTTAACTTTACTCAGTAATAACTGTATTCAATGATATCTTGACTCAATAATATGTTGGAAGTGTTGACGCGCTTTTAAAAATCTCATCCAATTGTTTTTTATTTAATAATATGTTTACTTTAACTGAATTAAAAAAAAAGACTTTACTCAATAATTTTGATATTAAAAAATAAAATTCTATTATTTTATAAACTTTATTCAATGTCAACTTTACTCAATTATATATAATTTACATATCTATGCATAGTGAAAATTTTTTTTTAAATTTATCAAATTGTTTTATTAGAGTACAGATTGTACAGAGCTGAGAAATTTTGAGTACAGTTTTGTTTTTGCCGAATAAAATATTATTAAACAAAAAAAAAATTTAATAGAGATTTTTAAAAGCGCGTCAACACTTTTAATATACTATTCAGTCGAGATATCATTGAATACAGTTAGTACTAAGTAAAGTTAACGTTGAGTAAAGTTAGTATCGAGTAGTGAAAGAATTGGGCAAAGTTTTTTTTTTAAAGTTATTCAATTTTTTGAGTTGAGAACAGTATGTCGCAGAGTTGAGTAATCTGGAGTAAAGATGTGTTACTGCCTTTTAATCTATGAAAAAAAAAAAAAAATAAAAATAAATAAATGAAAAAATTGACAACTATTTGTCGAAAAGTAAACAATTCAGAGATAATTTGCCTTGTTGAAATTATATTTCTTCTAGAGGATAATAAAGTTAATTTTGTTCCAGAATTCTGTTAAAGTTGAAGACAAAACCATTCGTGCTGTTCCGAAAAAGGAACGGAAACCAAAACCACCAAAAGAGCCCGAATTAGGTTTGTATGGCAGAAAATAATCTCACTGAAATAATTATTCACTGTTACATTTATAAAAATTATAAGACATTTTTTGTAAACTTTTTTATTCTATGTAAATATTGGTTTGCAGAGGAGAAGATTATTAATGCAGCTAAGGATGTCGCAGCTGCTTTAGGAGGTGATCCAGAGAAAACAGAAGCTGAATTGCTTAATAAAGTATTTTCAGCCGGTAAACCAACGAGAGCATTAGAAAACAAAGAAGATTCAACACCAGTTAAACCTTCAAAGCTTACGCTTGAGTAATTTTATTGATACGGATTGCTTTAATTTTTTTAAAATTATTGTAAGAGAATAATTTTTTAACTATTTTTTGCAGGGAATTATTTTCTAAAATGCAAATAGAACGCAAGCCAAAGATCTTACGTGAAATGATACCTTTATCAAGATCACAAAAGATTCAGGAATTAATAAAAAACTCAAGATCTCCGAACCATCCAACGAATCAAACACTCAGGTAATTTTTTACAGTATTTTTTAGTATATTTCATAGAAATTTAACTATTGCATTAGTCCTCATGACGGAATATCCGAAAAATTTTGCCATTTTCCCACTCAGTTTGTCGAGCTGATTCAGTATATACATATAATTAAAAATTGATTCTTATTTACACTATAATTAATTTATATTTATCAAAATTTTTAACACTATTCTTAATTTAAAGTGGGTCAAAATTGCGCCCAAAGAAGTCGGTTACAAACATACAAACATACAAACAAACAAACAAACCTACAGGTGAAGCTAATAAAAAGCGTAAAAAAAAATATATATAGTACTGAAATAAGTGTGAACAGAAATTTTGAAACTTCAACTTGGCAAATCTACTTCCATTTCGACCGCCGAATGGTCTTTTTACTTATTTACTAACTAAACAATCCTCAATTCAAACTGATAAATAATATTTACTTTTGTATTTCATCATTTTTAAATAATTAATTGTTATTATTTTAAACAGGTCAGAGAAGACGCAGGTTAATTTGTTTAGTGGAAAACGATTGAACATTTTTGATCCTGTAAAAGCACCCGAGGATTCTCAAACGCTGAGCACATGGAGTTCATTAGAGAAGAAAGAAATAAAAACGATGATGATCAATCCACCTGAAAATATATTTGAAGAGATGATTCAATGGACAGATAAAGGAATGCTCTGGCAATTTCCTATCAACAATGAATTCGGTAAATTTTATTGATAAAAAAATATATTTTCAACTTTTTTCTAATATAACATTAAAGAAAAAATATCTATTAATACTCTAAATATTCCCTAGGCTTAGAAGAAGAGGAAAAAGTTCATTTTTCGGAACACATATTTCTTGAACGTTATTTACAAGGATGGTGTCCAAAAACTGGACCTATCCGTCATTTCATGGATCTGGTCTGTATTGGTCTCTCTAAAAATCCGTACATGACTGTCAATGAAAAGGAAGAGCATATCATGTGGCTCAAAGAATGGTTTGCTGATAAACAAGATTTACTGAAAGAAATTGGAGCTATTGATCAAGATATTGTACCAAATACATCTAAGCAAATTCCAACATAAACCGTTCATTAAATGTAATGTAATTAATAATTAAATAATTTTTAATAAATGTAAAAATCATAAATGTATCAAATTATAAGTTTTACTTTAATTTTAAAAGTATTTTTTTTTTTTCGGTATATTATAAATTATATGATATCGAAATTAAAAGACATCTGTCAATATTTTGGATTTTTATAACAACTAAATTATAATGAAAAAATGTTGATAAAAAAAAATGTCACATCTAGAAATTAAAAAAATTACGTCTTAATTTTTTAAGAATATTTTTTTTTCATAATTAATTTTCAATAAAAATCAATACAACTATCAGATGTCTGCTGAATTCAGTTTAATTAATTTATTTATTTATTTCTTCATATAAAGATCCAACAGCAATAGCTAATAACAGGGTCACTGGAGAATAAATTTAACGTCCTTTTACAAATCGTACTGCATAAAAAAGAAAAAGTATAAACAATAATAATTTAATGTACTTGCATTTTGAGAAAATGAGAAATAGAAAGATAAAAAAAAAAAGGAAAGAAAACTGAAAAATTAATAACACTGAAGTTGACAGATATTAAAATTTTTTTAGAATTTTATAGCAATTAAATTATTATAAAAAAAATTAAATTAAAAAGTTTCACATGTGAAAATTAATAAAAATCACAAGTGGAAATTTTCAGAAGCATTTTTTTATTGTAATTAATTTATTAAAAAAATTTTTATAATTAACAGCTGACGGCTAACTTCAGTGTTATAAAAATTAGTGTTTTTTAAACATCTGTTAAGATTTGAAACTAGCCAAAAGAATTTAAATTGGTCAAGATACGTTATTTAGTCAAACAATATATTTCATTATTGAAAGTCTCGAAGGAAAAAATATTAGAATTAAGCCAAGTTTCATTTAAAACATGAACGTTTATGTTTATACGTTATTTATTTATATCATGAGAATAATGACAGTTTCTTGATACCTTTTTGTTTTAGTTCTGCTACACAGTAAAGTATAACTATTTTTAAAATCACTAAACTATCATTTTATCCTAATTATTTTTTTCTTTAAATTTAAATAAATAACTAAATTGGCATTAATGAGATAGTTCCATTTTTAATAATAATTCAAATCGAATTGCCGCCTTGAAACATGATGGATGCGCTTGCGCTAGAACTATTGAAAGGCTTTTAGGTCGGACTTTCATTCGTGACGAAAAATTGTACAAAAACCGGGATTGGTCGAAATTTGAATAAAACATCAGCTGTTGTCGACCGACGATTCTGTGAATATTACAATAATAAAAAAAATAAATATATGAATATAGGAGTTGTGTGTAAACAATACTGAATTCTATAAACACATTAAACAATAAGTAGAATATTTTTAATTTTATTTGTAGAATTTAAGGTTTACTTTAATTTATTTTACATCATTATACTGTCAAAAGTGAGATTCGTACAAACTAAATTTTTCGTAACCTGTCAAAGAAAATTTATGATGTAAATAAGTTGTGTTATGATTACAAGTGTTTTAACATATTTAACAACCAAGTAAATAGTATATAAACTCAAGTACATAAATTATAATAAATCAGTATATTCATGCATAAGCATAATTGCAAACAATAAAATAAAACTAGTTACAAGAATCATCATTTGTTGAGTTGCACTAAAATAATGATTTTTTTTATAGTGGTTATTTATTATTTATAGTACTGAAAATTACTGAAACCCAAATGAAAATGAAGTTAGCCGAAATTTGAAAATTTTTAGAAATTTTTTTTTGAAAAAATTCAAATTAAACGATTAAAAAAAAATGTCACATGTAAAAAAACTTGAAAAACTATAAGTGCTATTTTTTAGAAATATTTTTTTAGTTGTAATTCGATTAATAAAAAAAATCAAAAGTTTTTAGACGTCTGCTAACTTCAGTGTCATAAACCCAACCATGCTTATTGTATTTTTAAATAAATGTGTAGATAAAAAATATTAAAGAAAAATAATTTCTTAGTAAAAATATTTACAATTAATAAAATTTAATTTAGCTGTCACTTGACAATTTTTTAATTTTCTTTAAGAAAAAAATTTGTTCGAAAAAATTATTTTTAAAAAATTGCATCTTTAATTTTATTAAATTTCTACAAGTCCATTTTTTTCATAATTTTTTTTGCCATAATTTATTTATTAAAGAAAATTGAAAAAAAAATTGTCAAGTTGTCAGCTAAATTTTATGTCATTTACAATTATCGGATGTTTATAATTTTTATTCTAACATTAATAATAATTTTTTAATTTTTTATCAACTATAGTAGTTAGAACTTAATCAAAAATTATATTGAATAAAAATAAATTATCGAAAGCTCATTGAAACATTTTCAGTCAAATTAATTAAAATGAAGTGATTTAATTCCTTAAATTTAAATGCTACCGGAGTAATTATTAGAATAATTATATTGACACTTAAAATTGATTTAAGTGAAAAACTTTTGACAAGGAGCAGTGAGATCTTTGGATGGAATAGGAAATAATTTTTATAGAGTAAAACTTACATTTTTCAAGAATATGAACAACAAACACCAGTAAATAAATAATTAAATTGATTTGATATTGTCTTTGAGTATTGAATTGTATCTTTCTAATAAAACAAAAGCTTCTTCTTTCAATGATTGATAATTCATTTGACTTTCACTTTCATTGATAGAACGAATAGTTTGTTCATTATCTTGGATCAATTTTTCCAATTTATCATCTAAAGCACTTATTTGCAAATACAAATCATTTTTTTCGAGTTTACTTTTCAATTCTTCGTATTCTCTTCTTACAGCAGATAATTCTTTTTCACGTTCCGGCTGTTGAACCTTTAACTGCTGTCTTTGTGCTATCAGCTCCTCGTGTTCTGCTTCCGAACGTGCTTTCAATCCTTCCAAATCCTCCAGAACAATTAATTCGCTTTCTTTTTGTTTTATTTTTTCCGTCAATTCAATTTGTTCGGTATTTAATTTTTTTTCAAAGCTCTCCATTTTAACAAGCGACTGTTTTAATTTAATGTGCTCTTTACTAAGATCCTCAAAACTTTTATCTTGTTTGTTGGTATTTTCAGACGATGGAATATTAAAAATATTCATTTCATCATTAATCGAAAGTTGATTAATATCATGATCTGTAGCGTAAGCTAATTTTCTTAAAGACTCAACAATTTTATCTTCTAAGCCAGATAATTTTTTCAATTCTTCTTCTTTACTTTGCTCAAAATTCGGCATAAATTGTTCTATAGCTTCTTCTCGTTTTCTCAATTCATTATATTTTATCTGTTTTTCCGATTGATTGTCTTCTAAATCTGTTTCTAACTGTTCTAACTCCTGTTCAACTTGACGAATTTTACTTTCTGTTTCAGCTATTTTCCTTTCAGCCGCCACAATATCCATATTATCCTGCTTAACGCGATTTAAAAGATGCTCACGTTCTTCATCAGGCGACATTTTATTTTTCTGTTCATCCAACAATTTAGCCCTCTTTTCTTCAGCCTCAGCTATGTTGATCCCAAGCTTCACAGCCTCTTGTTTAATCGACGATAAAGCTATTTGTTCTTCTAAATTATACTTTTCTGACATCAATAAATCCATCTCTTTTTGCAAGTTTCCTATATCACTCTGCAATTTATTTCTTTCCTCAACTAAATTATCATATGCTTCCCGTAAATTTGAATCCATAGCTTCTATCATTCTGTCAGCTTTTTTTTCTTCAATCTCTATTCTTTCTTCCATGTCACGTAATTTTTGCTCCTTAAATCTTCGCTGTTCAAATAAGCTTTCTATTTCCAAGGCTAGTCGTTCATTCGAAGCTTTTATTTCTCTAACATCTTCCTCCATATCTTCTTTATTGACATTCGACGCAACTTTGTCCATAACAATATTGTAATCCGCTAATTGTCCCTGTAATTCAGTTAATTCAGCCGCAAGTTCTTTAGCTCGATTATCATAATGCGCGAAAGTAACACGTTCTTTCTTCTGAGCTTCTATTTCATTAGAAATAACTCCTATTTCTTGATTAAGCTCTCGAAGTTTCAATTGTATCAGTCCTTCAAAGTATCTTTTATCTTGAATTTGCCTAAAAATTCAAAAATTTAACTAATAAATTAATCAAAATTAACTTTAAACTAAAAACATAATAATTATTTGTCTGTCACCTTGTCATAGGCAACCCTCTAGTAGTAGCTGGACGCATTCCAGCAATTCCATGCTGAGTTATCGGCCTGTCAAAGACTCCAGAACTCATTTGAGATGTCGGTGGAAGTCCAGTGTTCAGTCTACTCATTCCCATAGCAGAAGTTAAATTATTAACCCGAGAATTGGCCGTTGAACCACGATTTGAGTAAGCCGATGCTGAAGGAGGTCTAGCAGCAGCAGTTCCACTTCTTGCTGGAGTTACCGCTCTGAATGCGCTTCCATTACGTGTAGACTGATTTTGTGTACCTCTGCGAGATATCGGTCTCTCATGTCGAGTCTGAGGACGACTTACGCTTGTTTTAGGTCTGTCTGAATTATTATCGCTTTTTACGTCTACGTCTCTTTGCCACTGGGTTGCGGATTTCTCTGCTACCATTTGCCCACCTGTCACCGGACGAATACTTTCCATTTCTTATTTTTATTTTTACTTACACTCAAGTTTACTTAATTACGCGCTGGTAGAATTTCACTGTTGTGTTTGTAAATTGTCATGGAAACATCGAAAATAAAAATATATTGACAATAAAAAGGTGAGATGGAAAAATTTAGCCTTTTATATTTATACAGAAAATATTGACATTCAACTAATTATTGTATTGTGACTATGACTGTTATATTTTATAGGTGCGCATGCAGAGGGCTGAAGCAAACAATCCTGTAACTAGGCAACCAAATATACAACAAAGCCATGATAAAAAAACAAACATTGAATGAATTTACGATCAATTGCATAAAATTATTTATTTTTATAAATTAATAAATTCATTTTTTATTAATTATTTATATAATACTGTGTGTTGTGCTTTTGTTAATAAAAAAAATTTTTAATTAAAAAATATTGATAATTATTTAACAAACATGAGTACCCAAGTATTAGTAGATGATGATATTTATGGAGGATATGATGATTATTCTTTGATGTTCAGTGGAAATAGCCAAAATTTAGCATTTCAAGATGCTCTGGAAATGAACAATGTCAGAAGAAATATTGTTAGTATTTTTGAGTATATGACTATCATAAAATTACCATTTAATTTAAATATTTAATAAAAATTATTTTTTCAGACAACTCCAAGGCTGCCTCCAGGAACTGCGATGCGTTTGGGAACGTCAACCGGGGTAAATGAAATTTTTAATGTGGCTGAAGTTAGCAGACACTTGACAATTTTTTGATTTTTCTTGAAAAATGAACTAGGCATAGAAAATTATTTATAAAAATGTCATTTATAATTTTTCAGAATGAAAATTAATTTAGCAGATATTTAATAATCTTGAGAATTTTTTTAACAAATAAATGATGGCAAAAAAAATTAACATGTAGAAAATTTTTAAAATTAAAAATCCAATTTTTTATAAATAATTTTTCTAGAAAAATTTTTTTGTTAAATGAAATTAAAAAATATTCAAGTGACTGCTAACTTTAATGACATTTTTTCAGAGCTTCTAAAGATGAAATTTTTAAATAAAATTTTTTTGCTACAATTTGTTTGTTAAAAAAATTTTTTAAATTATCAGACGTCTCTCAACTTCTCATAATTTTTAAAAATACTCAAAAGCTATTATTATTTGATTTATCAAATCGTTTTTTTAAACTCCAGTTTCATCGTACGGGAGCTGGGATCACGGGGCGACCAGGTACAGGACTTAGGCCGATGACAGCTGTACGTGGTGCTGGGTATACCAGTAGCCGCCAGGCGACATTTGATCCTCTGAATATGGGAAGCAATTCTCGTGGCCCTGCTCCACCTTTGGATTCTGGGAAAGAAGATACCCCAGAGGGAAAAATAAAAAATGGGGAGCGAAAAATAATGGAGTTGATTGAAAGTTCTGCTCAAGCTGCTAGTGAAGGTAACATGCGGGTTGCTCTAGAGAGGGCTAGAGAAGCTTCTTCGAGAGAAAAAGTTTTAATTCGCTTGCAAGAACAAGCTGGATTGAGTGATAGTCATAATCTAGATTTAACTTTTGCTGTGAGTAGTTTTTTATAAATATTAATTTATGAAAAATAAAAATTTTGTTTATTTTAAATCGCGTGCCTAAAGGTAAAAGGGCTTATAACAATTTATGCGCCCTTTTACCTTTGCAAAGGTAAAAGGGCGCATATTTTTTTTATTGCTAATCAAGTAGTAGACACATTCTACACTTAAAATTGAAAAAAAAAATTTTTTTAAAGTAAAAGGGCGTATGTCTTTAATTATACGCCCTTTTACTTTTAAGAATTCGAAATTTTAGTGATCTAAAAGTGAAAAGGCGTATAATTTTTTTTCGGCCAGTTTACAAAGGAACATATTCGTAGTTTAAAAATGTGAAAAAAAAACTTTCTGTGGTAGTAGCGGCATTAAACCTCAACTGTACAATTTTTTAAAGTTACAAAAGAAAATATATCCAAAAAACAATAAAGTACGCGTGATTATTTTCTCGCTTTTTATTTTAAGAAATAGTTATTTATAAAATTTAAAAACATGAAAAATCATCATGAATTTATAATGTTTGAAGAAAAATGAGAAATTTTAAAATATTCAAATGTTATAATTTTAAAATATTACAATGTTTAAAAAAAAAAGCGGGAAATTTCAAAATATTTGAATGTTATCTGTCATGGTGATTTTTTTTATTACTTAATTTTTACGTAATTTGTTTTTGATTGATTTATTTTCTATTTGTTTATATTAAACTTTGTAAATGAGGCTGTTATTTTAGCATAACTCGTCTTGTGAAACTATTATTTAACATTTGGTATCAAAACTACAATTTTTTTTATGCGCCCTTTCACCTTTAAGTAGTACTTTTCTTAAAGCTGAAAGGGCGTATGTCTTGAGATACGCCTTTTCAGTTTTAGGATACCAACTGTTTTTTTTTTTTTTTTTCCC
>JZSA01000208.1:0-13922 GCA_000956155.1 Cotesia vestalis
AAAACTGGAAAAATTACAGTTTCAAATTGTAAGTATTACAGATTTTATAAGAATTAAATTGTAAAATGTAATATTTACATTGAAAGCTTTGAAAATTAACATTCAAAGTTTGAATTTAGAAAAATGTTATTTCGAACATTAATTTTTCTAGTTTTGAATTCGTCGGGATACGTATTACAATTTATAATGTAATTTTTCAAGTTTTCTTTTTTCCATGAAGAACTTCCCACTAAATTTGAATTTGAAGCGCCTTAAAATGTGTTTTTTGGTTAATATTTGAGTTTTTCAAGCTCAAAGCACCGTTTTTCTCATTTTGAGCTCTTCCAGCTCAACATGCATTTATTACAAATGTAATATTATTGTATCAATTACACAACTATAACTTTTGAATGCGTCGTTCGATTTTCTTTTTTGAAAAAGCATTCGAAGCAGTTTTTAAAGCACAAAAAGAAAATGTACAGGTCTATATTGTTTGGTTGAGAAATCTAAAAGATATTTTAAAAAAAACCCAATTTTGTGAATTTTTAAATAACGATAACTTTTGAATGTGTTATTCAATTTTCATTGTCAAAAAAGCATTCGACATAAGTTTTTTACGCAAAAAAATGTATACATGGTTTTATTATGATTCTTACGTACGCTTTAAAGGTATTTTAAAAAAAACATGAAAAATTCAAATTTTTTTTTTTGTTTTTTTTTTCTCAAATTTCTTCGGAATGGCTCGATGTATTAACTCTCAAATCTAATCAGATCTAAGTTTCGATAAACCCTTTCAAATGACGTGTTTCAAAATTCGATCGGTTGATTCGTTTTTGAGAAACCTTATGACAAAAATTTATTTACACACATACATCCACACACACACGGCCGGTCACCTCGCCGGGAATCGTCAGAATAGTCAGAATAGTTTCTTGGGACCCCAAAACATAGAGATCAGATGAAAACTCGACTTTTGAAAATCGGACAGAAATTAATAACTTCCCTTTAGTGGAAAATTTTCAATTTTCTTAGCGAGAAGTCAAAAAATATGTGATTTTTCAAACTAGGTACAATCAGCTGCTGGGTATTATACCATCTGATCCTGGAGTGCTACAAAAATTAGGAGAATTGTACGATAGTTTAGGAGATAAACAACAAGCATATCAGTATTACAGTGACGTACGTACAATTAATTTATTTGATATCATTATTATGAAACTAATTTTTTTTTTTTCAATTATAGTCTTACAGATACTTCCCAGGTAATTTTGAAGTTATCGATTGGCTTGGGTCTTACTTTATTTCGATGCAGGTACTTGATTCAATTAATTATGTAAAAAGTAAAGCAATTAATGATTAACAATTAAAGGTTGCCGAAAAAGCCTTACCTTACTTCAAAAGAGGAGTGGAGTTAGCTCCAGATCAACCACGTTGGCGATTGTTAGTAGCGGCTTGTTTGAGACGAACTGGTCAGTTTCACAAAGCATTGGAAGAGTATCAGGACATACATGAAAAGTTTCCTGAAAATATCGAGTGTCTTAAGTTTTTGATCAGACTGTGCAGTGATTTGGGCTTGAAAGAAGCTCAACTATACGCTTCAGAGCTGAAGAAAGCTGAAAAAGCTAAGGAACTCAAGGAACGTCAAGGTTCTGCGAGACCAGGTTTCTTTTTTATTTATAAGCAGAACAATAAATCGTACTAAGTTTTTTATTTTTAACATTAAAAGATGTATTCATCAGGTTCAAGAAGAAGTAATAGTGGCAACTCTTCGCGAGGAGGCTCTGGAATTAGCATGCAATCTGATTATAAATCGAGCCCAATCGCAAGTCGTAAAGAGCCACGCTCGTCTTTTAGTAACGGAAATTCTCGTTTAAGTCGAGTTAATACATTAGATAATTTTGATAATATTTTACCTGAGTCACCAAATGGTAAATTGCATCAATTATTTTTTATTAATATACAAAACTTTTTTTCACATAAATTTTTATCCTTGAAACTATGTATAATATGACACCAATTTATTTTATCAGAATTGTTAGCTTTGAACTTAATAATGATCTTTATTTAAAATTTATACGGTGTGATTACTTCGATCAACATTAAAACAATGATTTATTGTTTTATAATCACAAGTTCAAGGTGTTCAGTTATATTTTTTCGCAATCATAAATAACGCTGTCAATTTATCGAGCTTATATTTATCTAATTGATTGTAAAAAATTTTTTAACAATATTTGATCTTCAAATTTGACTCTTTAAATTCAATTTAAATTATAAAATAAAATAATACGGTCGTAATAATTATTATTTAAAAATAAATTAATAATTAACAAATATCAATAAACTTAATTTCGTTAAAAATAATTAACAATTAATCATCATTATGAATAAAATTGAGTTGTTTGTACTGTTGGTAGTGAAAAGCTTGTGTGTATATTAAAGTGTTTATCTTATGCGTAGTTAAAAATTAGCTGAATGAAATATAATGAGAAAGAGGATACTTGTATTGCACATAATATATTACTTTAATGGATTGAATAGATGATGGATGCGCTCAACGGATTTGCACCGTCTATTTGTAGCCTCTATACATCATTCTTTTTACAGCCCTTTATTACATACTTGCTAATAAAAGCATTATTGATAATTGCCTTTTCTTTTATTACAGACGTGATTTATTCAGATCCTGTGGGACCATTACCAACACGACCTATGACTGCTGCTGGAAAAAGAGATGAAGATTTTGGTGATGAAGAATTAGGAGACGATTTATTGCCTGTTTAATTTAAAGTAATTTCTTCTATTGAACTTAAATTATTAACGTGATGTAAGTTTATTAATTTTGTCTAACTGATAGTTATTATTTGTAAATAAATAACTTTATTCAATTATTAATCTAATCCAATACTTTTTTTCATTATTTGTTTGAGATTTATCGACACGGAAAATAGATGGCCTTATTTTCTTTAATGTCGATCATTTTTATCGTGGTAATTGTTTGAAAGATGCTTTCCCTATTTGCGAGCAAAGTTCACCAAGAAAAATGAAATATTATTAACAAATAATATATTTTTGATTTATCTTTTTAGGTCGATTTCAAAGTTTATCATTTGAATATGTCTAGACTTTGTATAATGACATTCATTTTAGAGAATGTCATTTATTAATAAAAACGTTATGTTCAATTGATAGTTGTAAATTAAGGAGGTCCACTGCTGCACAATTAACAAAGAATAAATTGATAGTCAAAGATCGAGAAAAAAGCATTAAATATTTTCAGCTCTCAATATCTTTTGTCAATTTATGTGAAATTAAATTAAGCGCTTTGATTAATATTATTGAAAAGTTTATAGAATATTTGCGTTCTATTAACTAGTTTCATATAATTTATTATGCGAATCATCAACATTTATTTTTTCTTTTTCATGAGTTTTACTTGTATACCGTTTTTGGTTTTTACAAGGCTGATAGTCTCAGCATTCTCCACTTTATTTCTTTCAAATTTTTTCTCCATATTATCAACCTTTTTTTATTAAACTCCACTTTATTTCTTTCAAATCATTTCACTTTTTTATTCTCCGCATATATTTTTATAATCCACACGGGTACTGCGACTGTGGCCGACTTACGCGTTATAATCAGTGTTACCTGCATTCATCAACATTTATTATTGTTGTTAATTGAAAAGAAATTTTTTATATAATGTTACAACAGATTAAAAATTTTTGCTATGAAAAAAATACATGTAAAAAAAATATTTTGGGAAACTGTTGCAATAAAAAAAAATGTAGTACTGATTATCTTGTTAACGTCAGTGATTATCAATCGAACAACTACAAGAATTTACTTCCAATAAAAAAGAAATATCTATTTATAACTTTCTTTCTAAAATTTCAAAGTGATTCTTGTCGTTAAACAAAATCAAAAAAATTATTGAGTAATTTTAAATTGTATAATAAATATCTAAAAAAAATGAAATTTTTTTTTTTCATTAACATTGGAAAAAGTTTTCTTTCGTGGATAAAAATAACTACATATTAATATGTTCTCGTTATCGAATACCATCTCAAGATAAATATTTGCTGTTTAATGTCACTGTATTAATGTTTCAAAAAAAAAAGCCCTGAACAAAAATCCATTTACATTCTCGAAACAGAAAATTCTTATTCTCATTTAAAATATGGTAAAATTTTTTTAAATCTCATTCATCTTGAACGAATACATAATTACCTAAACATGTTTTAATCAATTATGAATGTTCATAAATAAATTTTTAACGAGATAATTTGTTTTGATGGGGAAATTTTACAATTTAGTGATAAATATTTGTACGATGAACTCATCATCCAAAAAACTTTAGACTGCGAAATAAACTATAAAAATTTAGAAATAATTATCACTGCCGAAAAGTAAAAAAAAGTCAATAAATAAAACTTGATTATCGTGCTACAATAAAATTGATATATAGTATTACGATACTTGAAAAAAAAAATAATTATAAAATCTTCGAAGAAATAAAATATAATAAAATTAAAAAAAAATAAGCACTTACAGATTTAGAAAAATTTATTACGAAAATAGTGAAAAAATATGAAAATTAACTTAACAGATAGTTGATAATTTTAAGGAATTTTTGTAACAAATTAAAATTTATAAAAAAAATTGACATTTAGAAATTTTAAAAAACTACAAATGCAATTTTTTAAAAATAATTTTTTGGAGTAAATTTATTTGTTAAAAAAAATTAAAAAATTGTCAAGTGACAGCTAACTTTAATTTCATTGAAAAAATTGTTTTTAACATTATTTAAAATAAAAACTAATCATCAGATGTCTGATATTTTCAGTGTCACGTAGTATCAGTGAATTAATACAACTACTTACACTTACGCCTGAAATCTAATCTGTCTAAAACTTGATTTTTTTCTTAATATCACGAAATACATGTATATTATTTTATCTACTTTTTTAAACCCAAAGTATTACTTAACTTGAATAAAAAAATAAGCATTTTAAAAAATTAACAATGAATAGAAATTTAAATTATAAAAAAGATAGCTGTCATTATTATTATTATTATTAAATAATATAATTCATCTCAATATATATTAAATATGTAATGTAAGCGAGTTTAGACGTCATATCAAGATTCAAGTTGGTGTTTGATGGTGAATGAACTAATACACAGCATCGTGTAAATGTCACGTAACGTAATCAAAATTGTGAGAGTGTATGTAAATAATCTCCATACACTTATACGTTACAAGAGTAAGCTACGTTAACTTTTAGTTTGTAGATGATATGTTGGAGTTGCTGTAATATTATAACATAAAATATAGTGTTATGTAGTGGGGAAATATGTGGAGGCTCGACCGCTCTTGGAGGCTCGGAGTTAATGCAGTACTCTGTCGGCGCCGTTCCATTCAGTTTTAGTCACATTCCGTGATTTTGTTCTCTTCTGGATGACAAACACACACGAATATCCAAGTAATTTATTAATATACTTAAGACTTAATTTCAACTCTTTCATCCATGTTCTAATTTCTTTATTTATTTTTTTCATTTTCCGTTAAATCATCAAGATTTTAAGAAGAACATTTTTTTTTTAATCCAAGCTCCCAAACGACTTGGAACGTGTAGTTCAGTGTCTTTTGGATACTGAACCAGCTGTCAGGGAGGCTAAATCCTTAAAGTAAGTCTTTTTTTTATTTAATTATCAATAATTTTTTTAATTTCATATCTTTAACACAAAAAAAAATTATTTTTTAAGAATTTTCTGTTAAAAGTTACCGCAACAGGTGGGCATATACTTCACTGATAAATCTGTCTTTAAAGATAATTTTAATTTTATAAAAAATTTAATTTTAAAGTTAGTTTTTTTTTCGTTAAATTACAATACTCATGTCTGATAATGAATTAAAAAAATGCCACTGATTTAAATGTTAATTTTGTGCTTTCTTAACAGAATATATTATTTAAATTAGTAACTTGTCCCAATGTACTATCGTTTACGTAATTTGGATTAAAAAGTATACCGTAGTTACGTTTTTACTTTTATCAGATAACAGAGGTTTGGAAGTTTCTGATAATTTGCAATTACTGATAATATTCAAATTTATTTTCTCTTCTGATTTATTATTTTAAATGGTAATTATTTTAAAATAGTGTATTAATCCATCAGTAATTTATCATTTATTTATCTTTTAAACATGCGGATGTATACGTCACGAAACCGTATTATTATATTCATAATATTATATTTTTATTTATTTTTTTTTATACTCCTAAAAATGCACGTAAATGTTAATGAATAAAATAAATATTATATTTTTATTTACATATGAAAGTATTACGCTCATACTTAATTGATACGATTTTTCTGCTGACAAGATCACTTTTAAAATTTTTGTCAAAGTTGAACATGAAAAAAAAAAATTTCTTCATTTTTTGTTTTTCAAGTACCACATTAAATTGTTAAATGACAGTTACTAAGTTAGCACGATGTATATGTATCTGAAATTAAAATACAGCTTGGTCAGGTCAACTGGTTAAATTATTGTATCTGACGTTTACACCTTTCAATTGATATTAATCAAGGTTTATTTGCTCTTATAGTTACTATACAAAAAAAGTAATATAATGTCTCTTGTGCTTTTTTATCATATCCGTTGATTACATTTTTAATTATTCATAATTTAGTTTAATGGAAATCAAAGTTATTAAGCTATTTAACTTATTTATTAATACACTGTCACGATTATTGAAGCAAATGAAATTCGTAAAGTCTGATTATTTTTAGAATCAAGTTTAAAAATATATCTCCATCTGAATGATAAATCTGACTGTAAATAGCTATATGCAAAGTATTTATACACAAAAGTTAATAAAAATTATTTATATAATATGATAAGTATTATTATTACATTATAAATAAAGAATTTTTAATTCTGTAAATGAAACACTTTAACCATGAAGTATAAAATGTATCTCAGTGCATTTGTAGGAAATTAATATTTTTGGAAGCTCAAATTTTTATCGGTATGATTTATTTATAATTTAACTGATCTCGTTTAATGTAAATTTATTTCATTATTTAATTCAATTTAAATTACTGCTTCTTTAAAATATTAAGTTGAAAAATATAAAAAAATTTTTTTTTTACTTGAAAATTTTAATATCAATGCATATGTTAAACAAACGTCTAAAAAATGCAGTCATTCGCTTGCAATAATTCAAGCCCGGCAAACAAACCAGTTTAATTAAATCATTTAAATTGGTTAGTATACGAAAAGTTAGTAGTAATTATACTAGTAGAAAGAATGATTGTTTATTAAATAGAACATAGCTATTAAGAAAATTCTCAAGATTCCAATTTAATATGTCCTTTACGAACTGTTTGTTTTATTTTCAGTCAACGATCATTTTTTAAAACTTCAAAACTTTTACTGTTGCGTTTACCGTGAAAATTTACGAATATTTAAAGCAAAAGTTATTAATTTTATAGAATTTTTCATTATTTTCTGCAAATATTAACATGTTATCATATTTAATCATAATTTGTGATTGTTTAGTAATATCACGACTAGACTACTAAGACTACGAAAAGATTAAATCAAATAAAAATAATGTGACGCAATATATCGTAAACTTTTATCCACGTGTGTAATGAATCAGTGAATCGGGTGGTACATGAACTAACTTAAAATAAGATACAACTTTAGACGACAGAAAATTACTGTGAAATATCTAAAATTTCTATTTCATCTCAACCATATAAATATTATGAAGACGTTAAAAGTGAATAGAAAAAAAAATGTATTTTTACAATCAAAAATAACATGTTACAAAATGAAAAAAAGTAATAATTACTTTTGAGTTCCAATTATTTTATTCTTTTTCGTAACAATTGTCTTTAAAATTTTATATTATAGTACTAAAATTAATCGTTTTTTATTGTTTTTTATCACTGTTTAGTTTATTTTTAGAATAGATGATGAAATATATTTCTGCGGGATATTAATTTCATGTTTTTTTTTTTTATTGTAACTGAAATACAACCACTTGAAATATCAAGTAGTTCTGATTTGATGCTCGTGTACGATCATGTTATATGGCATAGCATAGGATCGATAACAAGTGAGAAAGTAATCTGCGGGCTCGATTAAGTAGCTGTGATGATTTTAAATTGCCTGTGGGTACCCGTCTGATCATTGGTAGCATTGATAAATAATAGTTCCGAAATTTTATTTTGTCAAGGATGAGATAAAACTTAATATTTGATACTTTTTTCGATAATAAAACATCATACGTTTTAGCAACTTATCTCCGTCAAGATATACTATATGATATTTATTAAATAATTTTTATTATTATTTATGTTTTTTATTTTTTTATTATTTTAGGGTTCATTAGCTAAAGACATTTAAAGAAAATGATGGTACCCTCTGAAAGAGCTCTCCATGAAGCTATCCAGGTTAGCCCTTTGGATCTTCCGGACGATGTCAAGAGACAAAAGGTATATAACAATGATAATTAATAATATTCAGCTTGTTATATTTATCAAGTGCTTTAAATAATATTATTTTTTTTTTAACTATAAAAACCTGATTAGTTTTTACAAAATAATTTTCTTGATTGTTTGTTTTTATTTTTCTGGAAAAAAAAAAAAAAAAAAAAAAAAACAAAAAACTATGTAAAAGTACACGATTACGAAGAAATAATGTTGAAGTTAGCCGCCAGCTGTCAATTTTAAAAATTTTAATAACAAATCAATTACAATGAAAAAATGCTTCTAAAAATTCTTACTTGTAATTTTTATTAATTTTCACATGTGAAATTTTGTAATTAAATTTTTTTTATAATAATTTAATTGCTGTAAAATTAAAAAACAATTTTTAATATTTGTCAACTCTAGTGTCATACGAAAAAATATTTATTCATTATTTTTTAATAAGTTAGAGCTTGAAAAAAAAAAAACAAGTATCAGGATTATCATGTTAATATTTTAGATATTTTCATTTTTATAGTTATTAATGAATCAAATAACATAAGTTATTTTATTGATAATTGTTTTTAAGCCTCACAGTTTTTATCTTAGATAAAAATAAATTAAGAGATAACTTTGTCGAAAATTTTATGGCATACATCAATGATCAGAGAAACGAATCAATCAATTAGAAAAGTAAAAAAATTAAAGTTATAAAAACAATAAAAGTAATACTACAAATTAAATGTTATTTAGAAATGAATGATTCGATAGAATTATATCGAGAATATCAAGATCATCCAAGAAAAAATATTATTTTTATAGTTTCTTATAATTTAAAAATTTTTAATTCGATGTTAGTTGTATATTAATATTGTCGTATAAATTTTATAACACACAATTTATTATTGTGGACCCTACTCTATATTGAAGAACTAATAATAGCTCGGTTGGGCGCCCCGTAAATTAAGACTAAGTATCTGAAATGATACAGACGAGGGCATTTGCGAACATATATTAAATACTAAATAAAAAAAAAAAAAATTGAATTATTACAATTAAAGAAACAAATCATTTGTGTCTTTTATTTAGAATTGTTCAATACAGAGAAAAATTTCATATAATCTAACCCATTTTTAATAACCTGAAGGTTATCGATTTATCATTAATACCATTTTTAAGGGTTATCATTCGGTACATATAAAGTTCATTGGACCTCCAAAGAGATTATTTAATCAATTATGTATTTTATGTTTCATAAACAAGTTGGATTAAAAATATTTAATTATTTACGAGATAATTAATAATCATATATTGCTTAAGAAAATAGATTATTCATTTGAGTATCTTGACTACTTGACTATTTGTACATATCTTGAATTGATTAAATTATTGACTAATAAGAAAATCCGTGCAGGACGAGCCTCTCTGTTTTTGAAGATTCTTTCCTGTGTCTGATTACATTCTTACTTGAATTTTTTTTTTTTTTATAAACTGCTCATTTTTATTTTTAAAGATGACTAAAATTATTAATGTTTTTTCGTAATTTACAACTTTTTCTCAGTAATAAAGCAAACATCTTAAAATTTATCAATGCGACGTAATTAAATGATTTTTATCGTTTTAGAGTACGGAGGAATTACTTAAGTAGTTTTTTTTTCTGATTTAATGTGGTTTAAACCCAGAAACGTTACAAAAATTAAACAATACTAACAATATAAACGTACATCTAATTGCTTTGAATTGTATGACGTAATTTCATCAATAAATCACATTCTGAGAATTGCGTGTAGTATTTATGTTGTTTTACACATTTAGTATTTATATTATAAAGATATAGATAGATATAAATGTAGATATGTACTCATTTAGACGGTTTAATTAAGAATTTTCTCGATCTGAAGATCGCTTAATATTTTCAATTTAATGTCTTTATTGACATTGACGTATATTGTTCAATTACAGTCTCGTTATAGTAAAATTGACTTATGAGTGTCTATTTATGATTTTAAAAAATATTTTTCGAGTATTCTAAACATATTCTTAGTAAGTATTACCGGAAGTTTATAGAAAAATGACAAGATTAGAAATCAGTTTTATCAAAGAATTTAAAAATTATTTATACAAAAAATCATTAGATTAAATAGTCTAAATAAATTAATTAATTTCTTCATTCTAGAAAATATTAAAAATATCTTTTTGGTTGAAAAAAAGTCAAATGAAACATTAGTTCATATAATCAATCATAAAATTCAAATAACACATTGATTTCACAATAATTGTAATAGGATAAAAATAGTAACGTGATAATAAATAATTAAAAGATAGATTTTAAGAACTTGAGATATATTTTCCAATTATCATTTAAAGAATAACGAGTTTTTAATGAATAATTATATCGTGTGATAATAAATCAAGAGAAAAAATTATAAGTCCTTTTACATGTATAATTTTACTGATAATAAGCCATAAAAATGTAATTAATAATTATTTACAGTAGACAGCATGATTAAAAAAAATGAATAATTTATGTGTAATTTTTCAATATATTATTTATAAAGTAAATCAAATAATTAAATTAATTATTCTTGGAATTTCTGTAAGTTCAGAACATACATAAGTATTAAAATCCAATTAAATGACCGTGGCAATGTAAATAGAAAAGAACGAAGTCGTACCTCCAGTAGTGTACATATTACCGTTTTGTAATACTTGTTTTTGTCGCTTATTATATCAGATCACTCAATACACTATGTGAGTTTCCGGGAAATTAATTATTATCTTTTATAATTATTATTTACGTAAAATATAAAAAATAAATTTTTTTTTAATTCAATTACATTTTTTTTAGATTGAAAATTTATTGGCGCAAATGCGACTTTCTGCGGCGACAGCCAGAAAAATCCAAGATATTTTCCGGTCCGAAATGAATAAAGGCATTCACCAACAACCCTCTTCTCTGCAAATGGAAAATACTTATATACCTGAATTGCCTGATGGAACAGGTATGCTTTTAAAAATTACCAAGTAAATATTGTTCATTTATTTATTAAATTATTTTACTGGGTTTCATTGATCTGCAAGTATTTAATGAATCTTTACAGAGGAAGGATTATTTTTGGCTCTCGATTTGGGAGGAACAAATTTTCGCGTTCTCCTGCTGGAGTTGGTGAATGGTGTGGTTGTAAGGGAAGACGTAAAAAAATATCACATTGATGCCCATCTTAGAACCGGCTCGGGAATGCCATTATTTGAATATCTCGCTGAATGTGTCAGCAATTTTGTTATCAGCGAGGGTCTTCAAGATGTAGAGCTTCCTTTAGGTAATTAGATTTATAAATACTTTTACATTTAAAAATCAGCATGTTTTAGAAGTTTAACTTAAAATTTTTTTTTTAATCTTATCTAATCAATAAACTTTATTTTAATTTAATCCAAGAGAAAATTTCGAGATATTGATTTATGGTAAGATTAAGCAATAATTTTAAAAATCAAAATTTTTAAAAACTATCGTTTTAAGTTAATCAAAATTTTTTAATATTTTAAATTAAATTTTTATCAATTGTTGAAAAAATCAATTTTGATTGTTATTTAAATTCGTAATTTTTGTCTTATTTTCTGATATTAAGCTCTTCTTATCTCGATATATATGAATTTATTTATAAATCTATAACATTAATATTCAAAATGTATAACTTATTCCATCATAGGGTAATGTTTTTTTCTACCCATATTTGAATGTATTTTTCTAAAAATCTATTCACCAATCTTATCAGATCTTTGAACAAAATTTTACAGCATCTTTTATTAAAAAATTGATGTGACGTTTTCATTGTTGTCGCTTTTCGTTGATATGGTGATCACTTTGGCAACAGTTACCATAGCAACGGTTACTATGGCAAAAGTTATCATAGCAATGGTTACTATGGCAACAGTTCCCATAGCAAGGGTAAAATATATTAATGAGTTAAATTTATAAAAATGTAGATTAATTAAATTATTAGAAACATTTGACAGAACCGCGCAAAGCGCGTTCGATTTTCTAGTATAATAAATTTTTAAAACTCTAATATTAAAAATTGAATATTTGTATCTCTGTTTACCATTATAATTTTTAAATCTTCAATAAATCATTATGTCATAGTGGTTGATTAGAAAAATAATATTTTTTCTTATACTTCAGGTTTCACTTTTTCATTTCCGATGATCCAACATTCATTGGAAACAGGAATTCTAGTAACTTGGACAAAGAGTTTCAATTGTCCTGATGTTGTAAACAAAGATGCAGTTCAGTTATTAAAAGATGCCATAGCTCGTCGTGGTGATACAAGAGTTAAAGTACTAGCAGTGCTCAATGATACAACTGGAACGCTTCTTCAAGGAGCTACTCAAGATCCAAACACTGCTATCGGTCTTATCCTAGGTACAGGAAGTAATGCTTGTTATCTTGAACGAGCTGATAAAGTCGAGCACTGGGAGCCTGAGCGACATGGCGAGCGAGAGGTTGAAAACATTTTCAAATACATTTTTTTATTTTCGACTAAAAAAATAAATAGTTTAATTAGTAGCCATCATGTTACAGAAATTAATTGTTTGATTTTATTTCAGGTAATTATTGACATTGAGTGGGGTGCATTTGGTGACAATGGTGTTCTAGATTTCATAAAAACAGATTTTGACAGAGAAAATGACGCTAATTCTTTACTCGTTAATTCATTTACGTAAATAACTTTTTTTTTTAAATAAATTTAAAGGCGAACACCACTGTGACGATCGAAAAAAAGAGGTGATTTTCGGGAATTTTTTTGACAGGGAAAATAAAGGAATTTGGGGATCGGATTTTTTCTATTTTATTAAGGGTACATTAAAGATCATTATCCTAAATTTTTATTAAAAAATATTTAATTATTACAAAGTTATTAACAATCTCGTAGAGTATTAGAAACAATTTCCCCCTCCATGGTCGGTTCGATAACTCAAAAACGGATCATCTGAAAATAAAAACCCAAATTACTTTTTAATAAGTAAGCTATGTAGTTATCGTCGCACATACGGAATTTTGAAAATTTTCATTTTAAAAAAAAAGGCGACTGATTGAAAATTTTTTCTGTATTCTTACTTTTTTTTTGTTTTAACCCGGCTAAAAAAATCTTTAAAATAAAAATTTTTCAAATTCCGTACGTCCGACGATAACTACATCCTTACTTATTAAAAAGTAATTTGGGTTTTTATTTTCAGATGATCCGTTTTTGAGTTATCGAACCGACCATGGAGGGGGAAATTGTTTCTAATACTCTACGAGATTGTTAATAACTTTGTAATAATTAAATATTTTTTAATAAAAATTTAAGATAATGATCTTTAATGTACTCTTAATAAAATAAAAAAAATCCGATCTCCAAATTCCTTTATTTTCCCTGTCAAAAAATTCCCGAAAATCACCTCTTTTTTTCGATCGT
>JZSA01000209.1:0-26840 GCA_000956155.1 Cotesia vestalis
ATAAAAAAAAAAAAAAAAAAAAAATTAAAAAATTAAAACCGTCGGCTAACTTTAGTGTTATTGCCATTGTTAAAATTTTATTTTTAAATTAGTACTTACGTCTTGCCAAACTTGTTTTTAGCTGTTTACTTTTTACTGAAAAAAAAAATAATAAGTTTACAATTATTATTTTTACCACTTGCAAAATTTTAGTGCATTTTTATGGCACTGAAGTTGACAAACATTAAAAATTTTTTTTTAATTTTACAGCAATTAATTTATTATAAAAAAAATTTAATTAAAAAATTTTACATGTAAAAATTAATCAAAATTACAAGTGAAAATTTTTAGAAGCATTTTTTTATTGTAATTAATTTGTTAAAAAAATTTTTTGACAGCTGACGGCTAACTACAGTATTATCTCATTAATTATTAAATACATTTAAATTGCAACAAAAAAAGTAAGTCAGAAGCTTTCACAATAATTTTTTAAATCACAACTCAATTAAAAAAATAGCCAAGTCATTCAAATTCGCGCGGTCTGGAAATTAGCAAAACGGTCTTTCAAATTAAGCCACAAGATGGCGATAGCAGTGAGACCGAATTGAAAATCTAACTTGACAGATTGAGAACTGTCAGAAATGTGTAATTTTGTTTTTCTGATAATAAAAGATGTTATTTATTAATATTGATAGTCTAATTAAATGTCTCTCGTATAAATTTAAGTAATTAAAAAATATAGTGACGTTGATGATCAGTAGTTAATAAAAAAGTGTATTTACGTGAGGTAAAACGAGTGTGCACGTAAAAGAGAAGAGCTCGCCGGCTCACTCAGTCTACTGGAAGATTCCATTGTGAGAGGGTTTCAAAAATTATTCCTATGTGCAAGTAGTGTATTTTATTATTTCAGGGATCGGAAACCTTCACGAAATTATATATCAAGGTATTTATACAACCAATTATCAATATACAATAATTAAATCAATACAATAATAATTATTAATACAAAAAATATACAGTCAAATTATTGATGTTTCTTTCTCTTTCTATTGGCTCAGCAGAGCTCGTCAGCTGATGAGAATTTTAGTCAGTGACCGGTTTGTTAAATTTTATTAAAAATACCCCTGTATTTTTATCACGATTTTACAATATATTTAATTATTAAGAACAGTCTCTTATCGTGCTTACGGTAATTTTTTTTTCTATTTAAAATCATTTTCAGAATGTGAAAAAAGAGTCACTCGATGCCTTTGTTTCCCGAACACTTTTACTGTTGCCATGCTGCTCATTGCAAGTTCGTTTATACTTAAATTATTATTTTTTCATGATAATTTTATTAACAACAATTACTGTTATTGCTTATATTATTATTTGTTTAAATAATTTATTTTTTTATGCTCAATGTCATGGTCTTGTCAATTTATACCGTTAAGTAATATTATTTGAACTAAAGTAAATTAATTCGAGTTATTCTGATCAGCAGTGGTTTATTAATTTTGTAAAAAATAACAAGAAAGTCAAGTATAAAAGTTGATAATTTTTTAATTTACAGAAAAAAAAGAAAAAATTTAATAATTAAAAAATGCCCTCAAAAATTTCGGAAATTTTTTTTTTTCTCTCAAAATTTTCATTTTATTCTTCTCTGAATTTAAACTCTTTAAATTTGTTTACTCTGAATCAAAAAAATTTTTTTTATCTATTAATAATACCAATTGAATTCACCATGCAAAAAATATTTTGTAAATTTTTACAGTAAAATTATTAAAATGTAGTGCACTTTAATTGCCTTCATTGCTCTGATATTATTATTGTCAATTACTCCAATAATCCCGGTATTATTTTAAATATTTGTGCTAAACTAATTAATAGTAATATTAATAAATTGCAGAGTTGATCTCAATTCGGTGTATTTAATCTACAAAATGTTGATGTCAAGGATTTGTACCAGTAAATTAGTGACAGTGGAATTAATCGGAATAATCTTCTGAAAGTAGAGCTGATTGGTCTTCCCGAAACTGAAACTCCTATCCGAAATCCGATGGTATGCGATGGGACTTTGTTTATATGTATATTAGTGTGCCTCGACTTGGTTGCATTGTTTCAAGTGACTGAACGCAAATGATCCTCGTTTCAAGTTGTTTCAAGCGACAATCGTGATAGTGTAGATGTTATTGTTGAATGTTAACTCTACCCGGCAAGGAATGAAGGGAAAGAGGCGGCATTTAGTTTATGTCTCTTAGTCACATCAGCTGACTACGGAAACTTTAACATATATGTTATACAAACATACTCACACCAATCTTTTAAACTATCGTACCACTATTTATATATTGCAAAAAAAAATTACTACCTGCATTGATAATCCAAACCGTAATTATTGCGATTAACTCTATATTGCATATCTTTATTAATTTCTTCAAATTTTTCCGATAGTAAATTCAATTTCTCGTTTTATTACTGGCAATTAAGTAAAGTGCCTTTGTCCGATAAAACTTTTTCATTGAAAAACAATAAAATAAGTTAAGAGGAAAAAAAAAGCGAACATTATTATGAATAGTTTCTATCGTTATCGTTATCAGTGACACACACCTTTTGTAAAATATTACTAATTTAAACAACATAACTCTTTCAAGCATCGCTGATTTCCTTAAAAATCAAAAGTTTCATTCTTTTTCAATTATATTATTTTTATTATCTCCCATTAAATTCAAATAAATAACATTTCTCGATCTGCTCAGCGCAGTCAACTGCAAAATCAGGTTCCTTGGATCCAATACAATCGATCGATAAACTACGCTAGCTCTCACGATAAACTGACATAAAGACTTGTCCGCTATATTTTATTTTTAAAAAAACTGACAGATATTTTTTTCTTCTTAAGGTATAGTCATTTTCTCTCTCTGTCTTTTTTTTATTTTTTTATTTTATTTTTTACAACTTATATTGAGATGCGCTGAAGGTATATAGTATAAAGTTTAGTAGTTCCTTTCACATGTACATCGATCTCTTCTATTCCCCCTTCCTGTTGTTACGTGGCCCTCATTTCTTTGGTACTTTCGACGCCATTTTTACTCTTTTATACATTAGCACATGGACTTATGGACCTCTATTCGTTGACTATTTTCTGCGGGAGGAGATTTTCCATTGTTCAACATCGGTAGTAGGCCACGGTAAGCGATCGCTTGGTGAGGTTAGCGAACTGACTCTAGCATTAAACCAACGGTTTCTTGTTTTCTTTTCCTATCCTTGTTTTTTTTTCGCTTTCTTCTTCTTCGTCTTCTGTTTACTAAATTGATCACTTTACCTTTACTTATGTTCAACTCTCTCAATATACTTATACATACATATATACATACTTGTACGGTGGTATAGTTACTAGTTACATTACTATACATTACCAGAGGTCAAATTTCACATGACTAAAGCCATACCAGCCTTTCTTCAATATATCTTTTACTATACTATAAACAAAATAATATACATGGACCATGTGCTTTATTTATCAACTTTTTGTTATCCGTTATTGAAATTTAAAAATCCCTTTACTCCGAATTCGATTTGTCCCACTTTTGTACGTCGTTATGGTTCGCTAAATAGCTTTGACGTTTTCCGCGAAAGTCACGCGTCGACGGGTGCACCGGGATACGAGGGAGTAGAAAGAATAGAGACAGGAATAAATACATTTTTTAGTTAGAATAGAGCACACCCATCAACCTCAGCGATTCAGCTTGGAAAAATAGTGACTAAACGTATAATTAATTACTAATACCATTACACTTCTTGCTATACATAATTCATTGTTCCATAAATAATCGACAATCTTCTATTTCTTTTGTTTGCATTTGATTTTGTTCTTTTATATTAAAAAAATACTTACAATCATTTTAACTTCATTGGTAAAAATCTAACTGTATGCATGCTTACATACGTTGACTTCAATTTTTATGATGAATTCGTATTACATTATTTGAATCTTCACAAAACAGATTTATCAAATTTACAATAAATGTAATATAAATAATAAATTCAGATTAACTTTTGAAACAGAATGTACTTGCAGTAAAATCGGTAGAATCATAGATTTTTTGCCAAAATAATAGACATTTTTTACAGTGAAGAAAAATAATTGATAATTCAAGAATCAAATATCAAATCAAAGATAATGAATACAAAATATAATTTAATGATTGCGAAAGTAATTAAACATTGAGTCGAGTCTTTTTTGAAATAACACTATTAAGTCATTTTTATTTTTAACAACGCCGGGGCTCGAACTCTGGCCTTCGCGTGAGTTCTATTTGGTTTCCGCCTATCGCCAGCATTACACTCTGAATCATGTACTTTCCAAACATCTTATTCAAGCTCGGTAAAAAACGACAAAAAGTGCAGTAATATAAAAAATTAGTATTTCACAAATTGTTAACTGGCAATTTTATTTTTACATATTGATACTTTGTATAATCTTTTTATATCATTATTCAATTAGTAGAGTCACTCATTAAAAAAAAAAAAAACAAAGTCATTCCATTGCTGAATGTCAATTAAAGTCCTTTTTTGTTTGAATGCATTGAAGATTGAAATTTGATGTCATTTCAAACACATAATTTATATGATTCATAAAATTAAATTTTAAACATCACTAAAGAAAATAATATTCTTTTCGACATTAAAAAAGAGAATTAATGTTCAATTTTTGAAACATATTTTTGTTTTAAAAAAAAACAAAAAATTTACATCAGGTTATTTTTTTGATAACGTGAATATGACGATAAAAGTGATTGTCAGGGTGATTAATATAAAAACTTTAAAATCTATATACTTAAACTTCGACGTATACATTGATATTTACATGTATGATTTATTGGTGACTGGTACTAAAGTACCTTAAATTTTAAAAATATCCTCACGCGATCTTAACACTTTTTTTTTTTCATACATACATTGTTAAAGAATTCATAAGATGCCATTTTCTTCCAGTATTTTTATGATATCGCGTGAATAGTACCGATTAAAAAGTTAAAAGCACGAAAGCGTGAGCAATTTTTAGATCCATTTCAATAAAAATAAACACATGTAAAAAATGAACTTGAATAACAAAATGATGAAATATAATAATAAAAGTTATAAATATATATATAATTTTTATTATTATTATTATTATTATTATTATTATTGTAAACAAATTCATCAAGGAGAAAGAGAAGTGATGCGAAAAATATGAATTATTTATCCCGTGAAAAGCGAAATAATTTAAATAATCTAATAAAAATAGATATTAATATTAATAACTATTCTGAATTTTCAATGTTTTTTTAATATGCTGGAACGTCATTATTTTACATATATGATCTGACTCTTTGTTATTTTTAAAATATGAATTATTTACGATCGAATATCAATTTAATTTCAAATTATAAATTTATTATTAGATTTTTTATAAAATTCTATTAGAGATTAAGCTTTAAGGTGCAATTAATATAATTTATGCTGAGAAATATGTACATAAATGTGATTATGCAATATGGATATTGCTAACCTTGTATTACGAGAGTGTAACTGACCTCATCAAAATTTCAATGCTATCGTTTGAGTTGTATTGATGAAGTTAAAAAGGCGTTATCGTTTATCGGCATTAAAAATTTCATTCTCTAAATGCATATTCGATTTTCAATAATAATAACAACAATAATTGTAGTAATAGGAATCATAACAACAACCTTGATTTTTAGACAACATAAATAGCATCTGTACTAAAATAAAAAAGATGTCAGTGAATTTTTTTAGATAAATCAGGTCATTGAAAAAATATTGTTTTTTTCAAAGTTTTTTGCAATGTTTACTATAGTATCGCGTAGCGTGATCAACTTTACAAGTAAAGTCAGGTCGTTCGTTTTTGCTGTAAGCAATTGCGATGAGCTAATCTTTACTTATTGGTAATCTCTTTTGGCTCTACTCGTATCAGGACAGGATATTATTGAGAAAAAAGTAAATAGTGTATGATGAGAAGCGGTCTAAAGATGTCTGTGTTTGGTTGTAATGTCGCACGTGCGATCATTATAGCTTGAAACCACTAAGAATGTCGATCGTATGTTGACTATTCGTCAGTTGAATAATTCAATGCCCACGTCTAGATCGCTTATGTACACTGAATTGCGATACCGCAACTTTTATGATCATGCATAGAAAGATTGTTTGCTTTTTTGTATATGTATGCATGCATGTGTAAAGACTCTGAATTTAATCAATAGTCTATTATCTTATGGCATGAGTAAGTACAATAAATAATGAATTTTTAATTATTCATTTCTATTTAAAAATACTTTAGATTTAGTATTATTGACAATGTTTATTCCTGCCGTACGTCAAACATCGACTTTTTAAATGTACCTTCAATCACTATTAACTCGCTAATATCTGTTATTGATTTCGAATAATTAATTGCGATAAACATGACAATCGATTCACCTGTAGTCCAAAAACTTTCCGCTCTACAAGCTTGTAGACATTAATGGACGTTTGTTTGTCAGTTTAGTTAAGTCAAGAATATCTTCATTGTATTTATCATTAAAATTATACAACGGTGACATGAATTATCATCGGTTTTAGATTGAAAAATAATTTGCTAAACGACTCTTCATTTTCATTATGTCTATACCAATGCAACAGTTTGTCTTATGAATTATCGGCTATTAATACTTTTGCGCTATTATATTCTGTCCCCTTTTTTATATTTGCTATTTCATTAACATTCTACTATGTTTAATGGACTCAAAATTTTTTAGCTTTCTAAATTTAAAACTGCAAACAATCTGACCACAAAAACATAAACCAATGATTAATGTTGTTTTATGTATTACTTTGATTGCTTAATTTTGTGTTCTTTCGTAATAAATATTCTTCAAATTTAGTAAACAATCGATAAAATAAAATAGTGTAAAAGAATCAATTATCAATTTCAAAATCACAGTTAGATAAAAAGGGTAGAATTAAATGTTATATAAATTTTTTAGATTATTTTCAAGTATATATATTCATAAGATATAATTATGAAATTCAAGACGATGATATCTATTTCATATTTCAAGGACAAAAACAGCCGTGCCAGGTAAAGAGTGGAAGTAAAATAAAACATTATTAAATTATCATGCTTTAGTCAATTTTTTTTTTCTACATAAATTACGTTGATAATTTTGTTGAACTTTTTTTAAAAAGTTCGCAATTTTTTGCAAAATATTATAAAATTGACCTGTTTAACTTTTTTATGACTTATTATATAGAAGTGATAAATTTTCAGTTTCTTGTTATGAACAAATAATCTTTAAAATGAAAATTCTTTCCTATTGCATTTTAAAAAATGATTAATTGCCTGGATGTAAAATAAGGTTTGCGTGTTGAAATAAAATATTTTACTTGTTTTGAATAAATTTAGCTGTTTGAGATGATATCTATAAACTCAAGATAAATCTAAGTTGACGTTTAATTCAGAATAAACTAGCTTACTTTAAAACTCAATCATTTTTCGTAATTTCCGGAAATACAATTTTAATTGGATAATTTATTTTAGGCTTTTTGAGAATTAAAAGCTGCATTCTTTCATCTGTGACTAAAGCGTGTTTTATTTGTTTTACATCGAATTGATTTATGTATGAGGCATTCCCCTTGATAATTTTTATTTTAGAATCATCACCTCACACTAAACTCACTTGTTAGGAGACAATTAAGAGATCACGCGCCATCTGTCGGAGGTTTTCAACACTAAATTTAATTGGAAATAGTATATTACACCCCTTGGGAAGGAAAATAAGAAAAGCCTCAGATCACATGTAATTGTTGGCCGAGGTGAAGCCTTTATATTACGCCCAAGGGCTGTAATATACTATTATCCTGATATGCCCATATATATGGGCTGTTACGGTCAATTTTTATATCAGGCCATGTACGAGCATATCAGGATTTACTAAAAATTATTTATGAAAATATCAGGTCATATCAGAAAATTTTGTCACGGAGAGAATCTCTTCCGTGTGCACCCATGAATCCAAAGTATCAATTATATTTTCAAGTTCATGTGCATAGAAATTACCAATTTGAATCGCATAAATTTTTCAAGTTATAGTGTGCTTTTAACTTAATAAAGCATTTTTTTGTTTGTTCATTTGTTGATTTTCCCTCTATTAAGAAAGTTTTACACTTATTTCTCTCTCGCCCTCTATTGGTCAAACGGAAGTATCTCTGTCATACTCGTATAACAAATGGAATCTTAAAACGTATTTTATGCATAAATAAATGAACATTTTCCAAAAAAGCGCTTCGCTCTTCGATATTTAATTTAATTATCTATCGAAGAGCGAAGCGTTTTTTTCGAAATTTTATTTTATACATAAGAAATACACATTTAAAAATTAACTATCAACCGCTCTTAAATGAAAATATTTAGTTGGTAAATACATATCCACTGTTGGTTCATTCACATGTTTTTCTGCAGAAAAACAGAATTTGTTGAGCCACAAAAATTTTGAGGAAGATCAAAGTTATTTTGGAGCAAGAACAAATTTTCTTGATCCAAGAAAATTTATTCCCGAGTCAAGTACTTTTTCTTTCTGTATACAATTCATGAAATAGTGATAGTTTTTTTGACAGAAGAAAAGTACAGAGTTTATTTATCAGACTGAAGTAACGTTCGCCATAAGAAAGTGGTAAAAGACAAGCTGTTGGGAAATGGGAAAAAGTATATTTACTATATACCGTATATACTAACATTTTAGAGTAATAGCCGGTATAGCAGTAATAAAAGTAAGGTTAGGAATATGAGCATGCATACAAATGTATGGAAGAAGTATGAGTCCACAGATGTGGGGATAAAATCAGTAAGGTTATAGACGATTGCGAGTTTAGTCTACTAGTTTGAACCCAGAGAATCACTGAGAAAATAAATAAGAGAAAGTGAGATAGATAGTTTGAGATCTAATATAAGAGAAGGCGAGTCCTTTAGCGAGCATCGTGTACGCCATTTCCCTCGGGCTACTAACTTTCGTAATAGCATTCCGTTTATATTTTCACGTCGAACTTCGGCTGTCTTCCATGAAAAACTTTCTAATAATTTAAGACAAGTCCTTGTGGTCGAAGATTTATATACGAGTAAATCATCGCAATTTTTTTTTGTTCCATTATTATGACGATGTTTAAACAAACATTACACTGAAAATGCGTTATTATCTTTTGTATCTAGCTATCTTTTGCACGGCATCCAAACGGTAACGAGTAATTTTATTGTTAGCTCTGAAGAATAAGTTAACAAAGAGCCCGATTTTACGTTTAGACATTATATGACTGACTTTTATTCTGAAAAAACTCTTATTTTACTCACGTAAAAGTTCTAAACAAAGAAGTATTAACTGAGTTGTTATAATGTTAGTACCCATCATAAGTTAATTAATAAAACATAAATTAATTATCAACATTACTAGTTACAGTATATTATTGATTTATCTTGCTGTTCAACGAGCTTAACCGTCTCTGTCCGTTATTTGATTTTCGGTAGCTTGATCACGAAATGGGTCATCTGTAACTAGTTAGATAATTTGTTTGATTAATTACTATCATAAACTTAAAGCTTTTTTTTCTATCGAATATATCTAACACCAAAACGAAATAGTAATGAAAAATGGTACACTCCGTCAAACGCTTTCGCGTTATCGGATATTCAATGAAAAAGTGATCGTTACGTTAGTAGATTAAAGCTGATTACTTTTATTTTAATTTTCACTCTTCTTAAATGAAAATTACATTCGATGAAGAATATTTCATTTTGTAATCAATTAATCCGTAAAAAAAAACTTATTGTATCACAAAATCATTTTAAGTCGAAAAGTAATATTTATAATTAAAGCAACTCTTTTACGAAAATGAAGTAGGTAGCTGGTGAACAGTAGTCAGTTTATACAAGGAGGAATCTTGACTAAGAAAGTAAAGAGTGGGAAGAGAATTGAAGTGATGTTTTGTCTCGAAAAGGATTATAACGGTATAAAATGTGGAAAAGAAGTAAATCAGAAACTATAAAAAGTTACAAGTACAAAGTAGAAAGAAAATTCTTATTTTAGAAAGAATTAGAGTCCAATTTTTTAAATGGATAATAGATTTTTGTAAATTATAATAGTTAGTGTATGATTACTTGATGATTAAAAAATTAAAATTTATATATACGCATCATGAACCGCTGTAATTTTTGTTAGGTATTGTTTACAAGAGAATGAATATTGATTGAAGTTGAAGATACGGCTTGGTATAGTAATAGTCTATAATTATTGTGAACTAATCATAATAGTAATTATTTCAAGTAAAAAATTATAACCTTGATGTTTTATAAATACAATGTATGAAAGTAGATTTAGTAAAATAATATATTATCTTTTTTAATGTTAATTATTAAAGTTTAAACTAATCAAATTACTTTTCTTAGTATGGAGATTGAAATTCACTTTAGCAAGAATAAGCGCTGATGTTTTTTAGTGGTCACGCGACTGTTAAAATCATTTCGTGCTAGGGTTTCGTCACGTAACCAAAGAAGTGTATATAACTTGACAATAATTTCTAAAAGCAACGATGGCTTTTCAAAACAAGTTAGACGTGTAATCAAATAATTTATGTCTTAAGTAATATCTCAAACTTGCTTGAATTTATTCCAAGTTTATTTTTATATGAATTATCGTAATAAATACTGATAGCAGGTAAACAGTGAATCATCATGCGAATTCATTATATTACTGATATCTGCATTTATGAGATGCGCTGAACAGATAAAAAATATCTAACTACAACAATACAAAGAACGGACGATAAGTATAATGAGTAAACAAGTTCTAGTTCTATTGTTACTTTATAAAAGTAAATTACCGATAATAGGAATGATCAAAATAATGAATAATGAATTAGTATTGAAAGTTATCGGGTTATTTATCATCTGTGCTATTGATTTACTACTGATTGGTCTACATTTTCTGATATCAATCGAAATAACAGAATAGAATATGTAAGTAAAATATATAGTTACATGTTTACGCGCAGCGGATCAGCGGTTACCGTTCCGGTTTAGTAAACGAAAAGGTGATTTTAGTTTGCTTTACGTCAATGTCATGATTGTGCTAAAATACCTAACACGACCATAAATAATTTACAAACTTTTGTCCTTTTGTTAAGCATTAATATAAATCTCCAAAACTAATAGAATGACATAACGGGCTTATAATCATAAAAAGTTTTAAGTAGATAGTTCAAGTATTAAGTAGAACGAATGTGTTATTCAATTTATCCAAATCAAGTAATTTAAGGTATTGATAAAATAGTTTTATACTTGAGAAAGATTATCGATCAGTTTCAGTGTTTTTTAACTTTATTATTAAACAAAAAAAAAATTGGACCATTAGATAAAAAAAATGTGTCGTAATACGTTAACTTTTTTAAAAATTATTAAAGAAAATCCAATTAACTAATAAACTTTTAGTGGAAAGTTTTAATAATCGGTTCGTGAGCAAAATAATAAATTGTCAATTAAAGTTTTTGAGTGATTACTTATTAAAACAAATATTACCAAGCATTTAATAATTCAATTAGAGCAACGCATTTAACTATGAATAATATTTATGCGATTGGTTAATATTTGAGTTATAATTTAAAAGTAATGAGAAATTTTATTTAAAGAAAGTATATATAGAATATTATTTTTCGTCGAAATTCGTAGAATCAAATTTTTGAAAAGCAGTATTTGCAGAGCTAATTATGACTGCATTCGATGTTACGATTATGTATATTTAAATATATGACCACTTTAGAATAGTAGTTGAGATTAGATGTACTGATCCAGCGATGTACAGTCTCGTTGCGCACGATATACTTAATGATTGCGTCAAGAGTAGTAGTATAGTTAATGATGATTTTCAATTCGTCTGCTCTACTGTAGGCGAACCAGTAAATTAGAATTTATTTAACGTAATATTAAAAGGTGGAACTTAATATTAAGTATATTACATTATTTTTTCACATAGTTGTGACCATATCATTTTTAATTACTTTTTATAGATATAAATATTTTTATTCCTTTCTTTGTTTCAGAAATCCCGGTAATCGATCGAGAAGTAAGAAAAACAGCACATGCATTGAACAAAGAAGAAATTAAGGAGATGTTTGAAATTTTAAAGTAATTTGTAATTTTTATCTCATATGCTTAGAGCTTGTTAATACTTATTCAAGTGGAAGATTTAACGCTATTTCTTTATTTTTTTATTTAACTAATATATTTTTAGTTAAAACACTGGCACATTTTCATTTTTAAATTCAATTTGATTGACTATTGCCTTGTTGAATCATCTCTGATCAATGTTTTTTCATTTGCTTTTATTTTAAATTTAAATACTTCAAATGAAAGTATTGATTTTAATACTGGCGATGATTTTTAGATAGTTGAAAAATTTTCAGATCCCTTCCAAGTACAAGATGAGAGATTACGAGATGTCAATTTGGCCCGAGTTCACCGCCTCTTCAAAAAGTGGCTTGACATGTTGGCAAGCTCAGATTATCGGGAGAATAGTAAGGAGGCAAGAAAACAAAAGTGCAATTCAACTAAGTGCAAAAGTCAAGGCAACAGGTGAGTTATCTATAAAGATTCTAAACTCGTTTTAAGTCTTAACTTTTTTTTATAACTTATAATTAGAGTCCTTAAAAATTGTTTTTGTTTTTTTTTTTTTCTCTACTGTAGAAATGATACAAGCTTGAGTTCATCGAAATGTTCAGATTATCGGAGTTATTATAATTACTATCGCAAAAGCCGCAAACGCTATTTGAAAAGCCATAAAACAGAACATTTGATCGTAGAAAGTCCAACTTCACATAAATCACATCCTTCCTTCCATGAAGACAATCTCAATGAATTTTTGGATAGTCTGATTTTTGACTCTACTATTGAAAATCGTTTGCAGTTTTCGTTTTTTGAGAAAACTAAACCCACTCTGGATTCAAACTACATGAACATTAAGTCAAAAGTTAACGTGACTAATAAAAGTGACAAGATGATATTCGCATACTCATCTATCGAAGCATTGGACGATGCTGAAGAAACTAACAGTCGTCCTGTTAAAATTAAAGGCGCTAAACAAAAACAGTTGGGAACAGACGATCAGGATTCAGATACTAAAAAATATGGTAAAAGCCCAAAATTTGACGACAAATTAGACAACGCAAGCTTCTTCAATGCAAGTCGCGATCGTCAACTAACACAGAATCCACCAAAGGTTACAATGTTCGGAAGTACAGATTCTCAAAACTGGAAAAATCAAGATATTTATACAGAAGATAATTCAAATAGTGAAAACAATTATGATGGAATAGTATTTAATACTTTAGAAGGTTTTGTTCCTAAATCTAGTACTTCAGATAATTCATATTTTTTTGACCAACCGGGACCTAGTAATACAAAACCTCACAAAGATCAATCTATATTTTCTAATAACTGTATTAACGATCAAAATATCTTTATGAGCAATAACAATATATCTATGAAACAAGAATTTATTTCAGAAAATATTAGTGAAAAGTTTAATTTTGAAAATGGTTATCCTATTGGTGAGAAAGAATATTTACAAGGTGAAGATATGTCTATGAAAAATGATAAAATGCTTGAAAAAGTTGAATTCACACCTGGAGACGTAGGAAGAATGTTAAACATGGGAAATGCTTTAGACTTTCCTCGGACTCAATCAACAGATGATTTAAAACTTGTCAAGATGCATCTTCCAATTATTCTCCGACTTACTGTTAACTGTCCATTTAAAAATGTGCGAGTTAAATGTATTGAAATCCTTCAAATAATAAAGGTAAGCTAATAATAATGATAATAATAATAATAATAATAATAATAATAATAATAATAATAATAATAATAATAAAAATGCTTTCAATATATTCGAAACACTATAAAACGCACTTATTCATAATTCAAAATATGTTAGATAGCTGTACTAGATTTACTTAGTGAAAATAAAATTGAAAGGATTTACTCATGATAATTCTCCTAGAGAATGAACGAGTAAAATTAGAATTGTGATACTGTGATTTATCATTAAGTAGTTATTTGAGTTGAATGCTGGATTATTTAAAATAAAATTGTACGACTCCAGAATAAATAATATATGTAGCTTTGTTAGGTATGTCTATTTGTTGGCTCAAGATACATACGAAATAGGAAGATTCGAGAGGTATTTTTATCTTAAGCTATTTCACTTGGCACATCTTATAAGTTGAAATAACTTAACGGTCAAAAATTTGCTTAGATATCTTGAAATTCACTACCGGTATTTAGTTAATTCGTGATAAATATCTCCGGCTATCAAGGAACCTTAAATATAAAGTCATAAATAGTATAATTTACGTTTAAATATCTCATATCTTTTAAGCGTAAAAAATGATGACAAATACCAATTGTCAATTACAATTATTTTTAATGATATGAATTATTAAGTTTTTAGTTTTATTATCTCTACGCCTAACGTTAACCTAGATAAAGTATTAAGTGTTAAAAATGATTGAAAAACAAGCTCAAAATAACAATATACTTTGATGGAAAATGAATAAAATTATACTTTCATTTCAGGAGCGAGAATTATCAATTCCAATACCGATATATAATGGACCCAGTGCATTTATTCCTAGTTCAGAGGTAAGTTTTTAATTTTTTGTATTAATAAAAATATAGCAATTATTCGAAATTTATTGCTTAATTTTTTAACTTAGATAATCAAAAAATAAAATTTTGATTCGATGCATTATCTTGCATAGTAACTCGTTGCCAATAATGGTTTTATTTCTTTAAATATAACTAATCCATGCTGATGGAAAGATGAAAAAATTATTTTATCCTATTTAGTTACTTTAAAGAAAAATTAATACAACTTTAATTAGATGTTATGCTGCAACTTTATTAGGGAAAATAAATTAATTATGGATTTCGACACAAAAAACACAATGAATATTCAACTCGTAATCAACTTCCGCATGTAAATGTCGATTTTTTGTCAAGCGAATGCATGTAATGTCAGTGTTAAAAGTTTTGAAAGACAGCCGACGTAGTCAGTTGAAAGTATTAATATAAGAAACAAGTTTAATCGTAATAAATTCTGTAGTTTTTCTACACTTCAATTATTGATTTCAATCAATTAATTATTAGTTTCATATTTTCAAATTGTATCGATAATCACCGGAATCTCGCTTACCGGCTGTAGAACAATTCAGTGTATCTGCGAACTTTAAGCAGATTAAAGCGACTATCTGTTTTAAAAGCTTTTTTATCATTCATTTTGAAAAAATATGACTTATTAATGTAAATTTTATTAATAATAATTGTTTCAATCCCCTCTACGTCAGAAAATCTAACATACGATGACGATTGAAGCTTGTTTTTATGTTAATGCGATAAATAATCCTCAATATCTATGAAAGACTTATTTGCTTTCAAGTAATAATATCTCTGTTTTTCTTAAAAAAAACTTGAACTATTTATATCAATTTGATATTTTGATTTAGGCTGCAAAAACAAAAACCTTTTCAAAAGTAATTTTTATAAAATTAAATAGTCTGTTAAATTTTGTTAAAGATATTTGATTAATGTTTCTAATATAATATATTTTTTCACAAAGTGTGGTGAAATATAGTTATTTTGCATCCGACTGTGAGAGTTAACGGTAGAATTTACCACCATAGAAGATCAAATATGCAGTAAAGTTAGTAGAGGAATTTATAACTACATTACTTTCCAAAGTTTTGTTAATTGTATGATACTTCAATCTTATACTTTTTCTTATAGAAGTTTATGATTTATACATTCATTAGTGATTCTAATTTTTTTATTTTAGGATTGATTTTTTTTATGCAAAAAGCTACTTTAAAGTAACAAAATAATTAATCGGAAACTTGAGATTTAAATAAAAATAATTGGGCACTGTTGTTAAACTTGAAATAAAGTAATGCTTTTCATCTTTATAAGACAGAATCCGATACTTAAATTAATTTGTTTTATTTCTTCGTTAAGAATATTTTATATAAGATAAAAATTCTCGAGTGTCTTCAACTACTACTTCAAATAGTAAACTATTTTTGCTTGATATTTATGTCACAATTTAACGAGACACTTGACTGAACTCTTTATTAAAGTTACAACAAAGTTTTTATTATTTTCTTAAAGTTCACCTCAACACCTTAACTGTTATCTTTACCTCCGTTTATTACAAACAATATTTTTTCTCCGTTTTTGTGATTTTTATTACAGTTATATTTCAACGAAGAAAAAAATATCAGGTAAGTGACATTTAATATTATTTTCGCTGGCTAAACTTATAAATCGTGGTTTGAATTTTTTATTGAAAACCTACTAATTGAAATAATTTATTTTTAAATGATTGATAGATTGCTTGTAAACTTAAAATTTTATCTTGAAAAAAATTTCGATCCTCTCTAATATTTCGAATAATATTTTGCAATATATTCTTATTGATTTTGTGGCACTCAAAATGTTTGTTAAGATTTTTACCTGTAATTCAATTTTAAAATCGATTAAAAATTTTGACAGCCTCTTAGAACCTTGATGTCTTCTATTAATTGTCATGAGCCATTGTCATGATTCATGACATACGTGGTATTTGCTTCTACCACAGAACATTGACAAACAAAATAGTTATTCATACTCTTGGAATAGTTATATACATCCATAAATAAAGTTTGAGTGTTCCAAAATAGGATTATCGAAGATACATATATCGATGTTAAAGAATTTGTACATGCAGTTTTCGATAATAGTTTATTGATATTCAAACATATATAAAGAAGCAAAAGGAGGCGAATAACACTCGTGAATATATTTTCTAAATTACGAGGAAGAGAAGCCAGATGCTCTACTGATGTTTCCGAGTTTAAGAGGAATGAAGCTCAACTCGTTTAGTTGCCAGAAAAGCTTGGTGACTTATTTCTATGTAACCATAATCATTTTTCTTTTTCTATTCCCCTCCTTCATCGATCGCCAAATTGTCAAGTAGAAAAAGTCGCTTTTTGCCATCTGTTACCACAGGAAAAAAATTATTTGAAAGAGATGTAAATTTTAACAAATATAAAAGTTTATTAAATTTAAAAATAAAACTTCATCTCTTTTTTGGATCAATTTGTTATTCATTGGTTTCACATTTCAATACGTAGACAATTTTTTTCCATCTTTTTTTTTTGTTAGAATTTTTATTTTGAGCAATTTTTAATAGTTGTTTTCTTAAAAGTTTCCACTCAGCACATAGTGACTTTTGTTAAATTCGTCAAAGAGTTTCGTTCCACAGTAGCGTTTTTCATTGAGCTGGAAAACGACGAAACCACTCTACCGGTTAATGCAAACCTCGAGAGCTCTTGGAATACATAACATCTCTCTTTACTAAACTACAGACGATGTTGTCGTTCTTATCAGTTGGGCAATGCTTTCAGTTTTGGAGACAAATATCTCAGTACTCAAGAATATTTGAAACATAAATGAATATGTACATACACGTACTTTCTATTTGTTAAAAAATTCATGCACTGTGATTTTAACTGGAAAGCCAAGTTTCATGGTTTTGTTT
The DNA here is from genome assembly GCA_000956155.1 of Cotesia vestalis. Taxonomy (NCBI): domain Eukaryota; kingdom Metazoa; phylum Arthropoda; class Insecta; order Hymenoptera; family Braconidae; genus Cotesia; species Cotesia vestalis. Next base: position 17,619 of record JZSA01000209.1, read on the forward strand.
TATCTATAAATTTCTTCTCAGTATTGATTTTATATAAAAATAATGGCTATCTGATCTTTTTTTTTCTCTTTTTAATCATCTCATCGATTATTACTATATTATTTTTATAAGATTGTCGCACATATTTTTCATGTCACTAGCATTGATGCTTTAGGTTTTAATATCTCTAACCAGAAGTTCAAGTTAAATAAATGGGATTCGAAGAAGGCTGAAATAATGTCAGAATCTAATGAACCTTGCAGAAATGAGATTTTTTCGTCCCACTGATTCGCATTTATCTGAAATCGTTGTTTTTCGAATAGCTTGATAGAAAATTAATACTGTATATCTTTTTTTTTTTACTTGTAATAAAAGAGAAAAATCAAATGATTTTTTGCTAAATAGTACAATATTACAAAATTTAATAACTTGTTTTAGTTTTCAAATATAGAACTGGCAACCTGCAATCATATGATTGTCGAGAATTACGAATTATGATTGATGAAACTTTGGATAAATGATTTTTAGATATTTTTAATTGCGCTATGTTGACTTTGGGTATTTTTGAAAATTAAAAAATAATGTTACAATGGCAGGATCAATTACCAATAATTTAAAATCAATACATACAATAATTTAACATTACCAAAAAAAATGTAAAATTTTAAAAAGGCACAAAATTTTCCTTACTCTTTTAGTTATTCGGATGATTTTATGTATAGAAATATTCCCTCAAAAAGATGGATAATTTGGTAGGTACGCTCAAAATAGTTTCAAAAGTTAATAATAGGCAGCTATTGATGTTACTGATATAATTATACAACTTAGCAACATTAAATCTTGAGATGAAAATGGTATGAATGGAAGGCATGTCTCATTTGAAATTGCTTGATACGAAATACATTGTCAATAAGCTTAGGTATTTCCATACGTAAGGATGAGAGGATTAGTTTAACAAGTAGACGTTATGAGACTAGAATATCAAGAACAGGATTCGTTCGAGAGTACATGCTTTGACATTTAATCACCTTCACGGAAGTTTGATTAATTAGTAGAACTATGTAATAGAAATCATAGGGATTCAACTCTTTGTCGGTGGTTAATTCTTAATTACCAATTATCTTTAATCTGAAAGTCAAAAGTTATAACTATTTTAATTATCCATTTTATTTGAATATGCACGGAATAAATAAAAATGGAAAAATTACATTATACAACGTAAACGTGGCCCGTCATAAAGAAAACTGGAAAAATTACAGTTTTAGATTGTAATTATTGCAGAATAATTAATTAAATTAAAGTGGAAATATTAAATAATAAATTAATTTCAACTTTTTTTTTATTTTTTGGAAATTATCTTAAAGTCATCCTTAACGCATTAAATAGTTAGTTTTTTGTCCTTTTTTTTACTTTATTTCAAGTTGTTGACACCACTTATCGTCCTATTAATTTGAAAATAATTTGAAATTTGAGATTGAGAAACATTAATGTGCAGAAATTTGTATGTAAACGAGTATTCGAAAGAATGAAAAAAATTGATATTCTCATCTCATTATTTCTGGTATCTATAATAGCGTTCGAGATATTACAAAAACAAAATTGAAAAACTGGAAAAATTGCGAAATTTTGAATTTGCATATCTTTTGAAAAAAAATTTTTTATTTTTTTTTCTTTGGCAAAACTTCGTTATATGATAAAAGAAAACTTCTAGCCAAAATTTGTCCAAATCGAAAGGGGTCGATTCCAACTATTTTTCGATTTCACATGGAATGACCCATATATATAAACTTTTGAACCATATTTATTTTCTAAATCAGCTTGACGAGCTAAGTCGAGAAATATTAAGATTTTTCAAAAGTTTCATCATGAATATAAATGTAATTGTTAGATTTTTATAAAATCTACTAAAAACACCCTAATGAATTAGTTATTTTTATAAGTAAATTAATTGAGCTATAAAGCGGCACAAGTGAAATTTTCAAATACTTACTTTTATTTTTATTTGTCAAAAAGTAATGAGTTGTTGAAAGTAATGTATATTCCACAGTAAAATTATAATATTTAATCATATTCTTACTCGAGGTAGAATATAACTGACAAAGAATGCAAAATAGCTAGACAAATATTTATTGTTCAATAAAAAAGTTTTTATATTTTTCTGAAATAATGTTTCATCTAAAATATTATATCAGTTTGAAATGTGAATAAATATATTGTTGTGACGCGAAAGTGGTTTGTAAAGAGCATTAGAGTATGAAAACGGAATGGTGATGCTTTTATAGTAACTCAAGTATTTAATCGCTACCTATAACAGAAAGAATTTTTAATCCTGAAGTACGAAAATCTATCTCAGATGAATTTTATGCTCTATTTTTAAATTTAATAAAGAAAAACTTTTAAAAAATACAGTAATGTTGTTTAAAAATATTTTTAAGTATGAAAAGAAAAATTTTATTGAGTTACTGCGTTACACAAAATCGAATGAAATGATTACTCAATAAAATAAATATAAAAAAATTTTCAAATAGGTATTCGGTAAACATATATGTTAAATTGAAGTGATAAAGTCAATAGCTTTGGCGAGAACTCTTCCTGATATTATCATATTTCCATACTCTATGGAAACCTCTAGCAAAGCAATATATTTCTTTCTGTTCTTGGCGCCTTGATCTTTTATACTTGCCTCGATGCTAGTCGTAAGCACCTCTACTCTCTTGTCTGCCGATGAAAGGCGAATACTTATTTTTCACTCTAAAGAGTGGAAGTATGGTCGGGTTGAAAACGCTGATTTATCGAGGGGTTGCCGAAAAGAATGCGATTTAGAGCATGAGAAAATAAGAAGAGATCGTACCGGCTAAATTTACGGGTGTAGGTGGGTAAGGAAAGTTTGGCTATTCGTCTCGCAAATCCCTCTTGAAACCATTTTCTGCTATGGAAAAAACCAAAACGGGCAAAACGTTAAAGATTGCCAAAAAAAAACAAGATTCATTATTATTTTTAATCAATGCTTGACCTTTTTATTCAATTTAAATCGAGGCTTAATTGGTTAAACTTTCACATTGATATATATTTTCAAGATCTTTTATATTAGTGTTGGTTATTTCTGCATCGTTTTGCTCTGTAGGTTTTTTAAAGTGTATTTCTTTCCTACTTTCGTTGGCTTTATGAAAATTCGGTGAAATCCCAGTGATATAAATCCTCGTGAAATTTTTTCATTTTTATTTTTATCTATTTTTTTATTTTTGTTTTTTCTTTTAGTTTTTCTGTTGCACGGTAACATTAGAGTCCCTTGTCACTTTTTACGCTTTTCAACATTGACTCAGCGAAAAAGTCACTCCCTCAACATCACGCCCGCATTTAGAGGTGGATATACAGACATACGTACGAACATACATACACACGAACGGATAAGAACAAGACAAAGTGAAGAAAAAAAGTCTTTTTCATACTCTGATCCCTTGTTATTTAGACGACTCTGAATTCTCGGGTGAGATAAAGATAACATTTATCACTTTCTATTAAATTTCATCAGACCTACAAGGATTGAATAATTTTATATGTATACTTTATACTTCATAGAAACACCAAATAAATATTGGTATTTATATTCTCAATTATTTCTAACAATCTTATCAAATTTTAACAAATAAATACAAATTTTACGTGGTGATTTGTTAAATTCCATCTAATTTAATTTTATCGTTGTGTTTCTTATGATAATCATCCTCATTTATTCAATTATGTATGAAATGCAGTTCGTTAAACTTACTGAATAAAATTTTTTATAAAACTTATCATCAGAGTAACTAACGATTTGAATGAACCTAAAAAAAATTGGTATCTCTAGAAATTTATTAGAGCGGATTAGTTTTACTTGTTCATGATTGCACTTATTGTTGTCAATTAATGGGATGCATTACTAGGGTAGTATAATATAGCTTTCATTAAAACTTCTACAATCTCTGAGGGCTGCAAGAGCTTTCAAAAGTTTTATATTATTGAAGAACTGTCATTTTAGTATTTTTAAATATTGTAAATTTATTTTAGAGATATGTTAATGTACTCATATTGAGCAGTCATATGAGTCAAGTAAAATCTGCGAATGAATTTTTAATCAATCTTTAAATTTCAGTTTTGAATTAAAATGGTAAAAATCATAAAACGTTCATTAAATGACAAATCATACGAGGGCCCATAATTAAAGCAATTATACACCACAGATAAAACGTTAAAACTCACTGTTGCGTTACAATGCACTAATTCTCATATTATTCTATATTTCCTGACATTCATTTAGGCTCAGCACTAACTCGTATCGCCCTTTCTCCTAATTTTGCACCCACAGCAGAATTCTAACCTCCATTGAAGCCAGTAATTAACAGCGCGGCGCGCGTAAAATTAATTATTCTTGGTTTATAACCTGTGTATCAGTAAGTAAGCTCCAAACATATACTCCACTGGCATTCGTAATATTGTATTCAATGTACTGACGGGATAATTTTTTTTGCAATTATTTTTTTGTCATCGATTATTAATGTCGAAATTATTTTCTTGCTCATTTTTTACAAGTTTTCCTTTTCATTGAAATCTTGAATGTATTGGAGAAATAAAAATTCATCTTTATTCAAACTCGCGAACTGCTAAAAATTTTTAAAACTTTTATCAATAGCAGTTTATAGCTTATCGCGATTAAAATTATATTTGGAATAATACCTTCAGGCTCAGAACAAATTGAAACTGCGGAAAATTTACGGGTCCTAATCAATCGGCCCTGAAGACTAATCTATTTATAAAATAATAAAATATTTCATTTTACACTTCATTAAAACAACAAATTATTACAGTTTTGTGAATTTTACTTTTTATTATCGACGTGGTAAGATAATTAATGTATAAAATTTTTCTATAAATTTTGTTGCCCAACCATAGTAAATACAATAAATTATCTTGAACTTGAAATCAAACAAATATTATCACGATCGGAAATAGTCATTTATTTCATACATCTTGACATTTTATAAATTACAACTTTATCGTGTCAATATATGAAACATTTATCTTCTAAGAAATTTTTACAATAAGTGAGAAAAATATTTTTTATACAAATATAAATTTAAATTCGAGTTGAAATAAATTTTTTTTTTTTAAGTGAAAAATTGTTACATTTTAAATAATCTTGCTGAAAAAATTTAACTATAAATCAATATTTTATTTTATAAAAGATTATTAACGAAAGATGACTCACAAAATCTAAATCGAATATACTTGCAATAAAGCCCATTAAATTTTCATTAATCCAAAATCCTGTTATGACTTGCTGTAATGTTCTACATCCAATTGAAAACCACGGGAAATTTAAGTGATACACGATCACTAATCAGATCCCATCGTCCTCACTATGTGTGTAAAACAAAAATTTCATTACTGACAAAATGTTTAAAATTCATTGAACAATTCTTTGTTTGTTAACTGAATTGAAAAAATTCAATACTGTAAAATCAATTACCTTTTTGTAAATTGCCGGTTTATTGATTATACATTTTTATGTCTGTATTCTTCTTTGTTTGGATTATTTTCATTTTCTACTTAATTATGTTTATTTTGAAAGATTTTACTCTAAATTTATAATAAGTTTTAATTATGAGGGTATTCTAAGGAAAACCAACATTAATGTAACAATCATGTTAGTTAAAATTGAAATTACTGAGGAAGATTGTAAACGTCATACTCAGATTTTCCAATCTAATTACATTGTTTTCGTGGTAATCGAAAAGCTGGCATTCATCGTAGGGCTATTGAATTCCAAACTTGATGTGGTATTATCCGCGTTCATGATAATATCCAATGGAAAACTTGACTTTATCGAAAGTAGATGCGCGGGCGCGAGCTAAACGTGGTTGGTGGGGTGGTGGAACACATCGTCTATTTCTTAGTGAATACGTTCGTTTCAGTACTTGCGTCGCTTTACACCTAGTGGATATGTTGTTTGGTACATCGCTATTCTACGTCTATTTTTGGCGCGATATTGTGAATGACTAATTTATAATCTATTAAATTACTCTTTACGTAATTAATGGTTTTTAAAATATTCTTACTGAAACCAAGTCTTCCTTGATCTTAATGAGTATTTTAAATGATCACATCATTCATTTCAGGTATGTTATAATTATTTAATGAAGTAATTTTTTAATTTTTCAATATATATAATATATGTTGCAAAAACCATTGATTCAAAACCAGTTTAAAATTTTCCCGATTGTTCTCTATTAAAAAGCACATATCCATAATTTTTACACTTTTTATTAAAAAACCTTATTAATAAAACTCTTTAATACAATCGGCCTAGAAACAATCGCGTGTTTTTGAAAAATTTTTAATTATCTTTTTAGAAAGTTACAAAAATTTATCAGCAGGTTGACTTTTATAATCCGAATTTTTAGCACACGTTAATACGTCGAAAAATGAGAATCTGTAAACCTAATTTAATCGCAAAGTTTTATCTATTCAATAAATCAACCGATTTGGATGTTTTCTCGCGAATACATAAAGATATCAAACTCTCGATCCTAATGAATTTTTAAATTGGATGATCACTTACGAAATTCCAAAAGGATCAAAATAGGAAATAGCTTGGAGCTATCAAAAATTCGTTCCTTCAAAAATAGCGGAAAGTTACCGGGATAGCACTCAAGGTGAATCATTTCAAGGTACATCAGAATTTAACCCTTATGTCAATAACCGGATAATAATTTGAACTCTGTAACCCAAGTAACATTTTTTTTCCTATTTGCTTGACAATTTTTCTGCTAATTTTATCCATTTCTTATTCAATTATTCAACCAAATGATTGTTGTCATGATATAACAATTATAGTTAAATTATTTATTCGAAAATAATTATTTATCGACTTTTAGAATGATTTTTTTTTTCGTTTTTCACAATAGTATTCTTTATAAGAAGTATCAAATCGTCTATGGAATTTAAAGCTTATTAATATATCAAAAAAGTTATAGCAATGTTATTTAAGTGTGAAATAAGCTTGCATAAAACATAGCTGTTGATATATTTGATTATGAAAAAACACTGGAAATTCTAATAATTGGGTTGATAGTATATTAATAATAAATGAAACTAACATTCATAATATATAGTGACGTAGCTTTGTGATGTAAAAAAAGCTTTATTTGATAAATTTTTTCAAATAATCTCGATTTTATAATTGACGATCGTTAGTTTCATTTTTTCGATGTAATGATACGTTATCCGATTTTGTTTGATTTTAGGATTACATTTTATTTCGCTTTTTAAAATCTTTTTTACGACCAGCTTAATATCAAACAAATACATTATCCGGGTTCGATAAATAACAATGTGTACAGTTGACGCAGAATAATACTATACGTATTACTATAATAGTGGACATATAGTTATAAATCTAGTATTGAAATGTATGCGAACAAGAAGTTCAAAGTGTACGACTTTACTTCAAAAGACCGTATTACTAAGCTTTATATTAATGTTATGCGACGCAAAGCATCATTCAGAAATGCACTCTATCGTATCTATCTTTTGAAAAATATATCCGCTAGTCAGGAAACAGAAAATATGTATACATCCTTTAAAAGAAATTCAATAGTTTTTTTTAAAAGAAAATGCAAATAATAATTTTAATACTAAGGTCCTTTTTATAAACATCAAAAGTTTTCAAATATTCGATGTTTATTGAAGTTTTGATTTATGTATCATTCTATACAAATAATTCATTGAATATAAAGCGGTAAATAAACATATTATCTGAATTTCATTGTCACTCGTCGGTTCAGTGGAGTATCTCTCTCTCGCACCAAATCTGTACTTTCAAATTTGCGTGTTTTCACGTAAATTTTGCCAATATCGCTCTTGTACTAGTTATTCATTCGAAGGGTCGGTTATAAACAGGTACATACTGGCAAGCGAACTGCATGGAAGCTGATACCGTTAACATGAAATATAGTTGCAGAGAGGCCGCTCTGTTTAGATTTTTATAGTAATTATTTGGATTAAATCCCTAAATCAATAGCATGGGTTGGCTGTTATTATTATTAAGAGTAACGTAGCATAAATTTCTGTTATTCGATACAAACTTATCCTTAAATTAAAAATCTCTGTAATCTCATTTTTTTTGTTTCCTCGTTAGTTGTATATTTTTTACAACTTTTAATCTTTTTATTTTTATGCTTTCACCGTATTTTAAAGAGCGGCGTTACTGCTATACTAGAAATCTCCTTGAAGGATTTAGCTTAAATAATTAAAATAAAGAGCCTGATAAAAAAGTGATGTTTCCTTGCTTACTTTCATAATATGTAACGGCTTTTAGTGGCAATGATTATAAATCATAAGCATTGAATTTATTGAAAATTTTTATAATCTCCAGTAAAAATAAAACATTGCGAAAATAATCATTAAGTTTTTACCTTAAATAGTGAAAAAAAAACCTTTTAAATTAAACAAAAAAATATTATGAGAAATAAGAGTTAAGTTTTATTTCTTTGATTTTAATACATGCAGTTGTTTCATTTTCCAGTTGTGGTTTAATAGTCATTGAGTAAAGATTGCATTTTTTCATCTATCGTTTTTTTATTTTATAAGTATTGAAAAACAATAAAACTTTTTTATTTAAAATAATGATGGCCAGTTAAAATAACTTCTACAAGTAAATCTGAAGTTTGAACTTTGGATTATACATCGATCAATAAATAAATAAATACATAAACGTGTTCTTTATCGAATGGTATGATTCATTCTAGCACTTTGTAATCAAGTATTATTTAAATTAATTAAAAATATTTTTATAGATAAAATGATTGTTTCTCTAATGCTCATTTATCGGAAAACTTATTGAAGTTCACTTTGAATAATTTCTGTTAATTTGTGGCGTATAATGTGGTTCGGTAACTTTTTTTACGTTATTCAGAATTTAATTAAAGTTGCGTATAAAAATCAACAGTATATTGACTTTTGAAAGTTCACACTACAACCACAACACAAAGTTAATTTACTACTGAATGCAATATAATTATAGTGTCAAAAAATTCAATTTAGTGAACAATCGTTAATTTTTTACCGATATTAATTACTTTGTTCATTTATTAATATGACCACAATAGGATGTGAATGAGTACTTGTTAATAAAATCATTACATCCTTTTATTTGATTACAATTTCTCTATAGAAAAAAAATTATCGTAGACAACAAAACAAATA
>JZSA01000210.1:0-27809 GCA_000956155.1 Cotesia vestalis
CTATTTCCATCAGAAATTAATTCTTCCAACTAATTTATTTACATTACAAATCATCATAAAGAGAATTTATGAGCAATCATTTTTCAATAACGTTGATATGGATCGAGGTCTTGATATGCATGCGAAATGTTCCCACTTATGTATTCCCTGTATTTTCAAATATTTCTATTTTTTTCTGCCGTTGTCAACGAGTACAATTTTTTGTTGGAACAGAAAGGTTTTTTCTGCCGTTACTTAAAAATACATGTTACATAACATGAAAAAAAAAAAAGAACATAAACACAGAGGACCAATTCATTGATTCACACACAAACATATGGCACACTAATCTTCGTTTCGTTTAGTAATTATTCATTGACGTCACTGAATTGGTTCTTATCAGTTGACGTAAATAAATACTTAATTCTTAAACTGTACGCCGAACAAATAGTGCAACGAATAATGAAAGACTAACAATAAATTTAGGTTCTAATTTTCGTTTATTTAGTTGATAAAACGTCACATTTATGATTCTATTCAATGGCTATATTTTTCATCTATAGTGATTTTTTTTCGTTAAAAACTTGCCAGAGTAAACTATAGCATGCTGTAAAGTTACATAATCAAAAGGTACACAATGTAACCCAAGTTACAATGAAACAAATAAATTTAAACAGTTATGAAAGTTACCATTTATATACTGCACACCGAATAATTTTTTATGGTTTTTGTGTTAAATAATACTTTTCTATTCAAATATACTCGTTTGTTGCGTTTACTATTCGAAATAAAAATGGTTCTATTGACGATAATGATAATGCTAATAATTACAATGTTAATAATTTGAACTGATCTTTAAAGAACAAAGATATTCATAGATTTATGAATGAATAATTTATCAGTATTAATTGTAATTTTCCTTTTAAATTCGCATTTATCTCTAATTACTTTTTATAATTTTTCTGTTGCATGACAACTTTTGCAGCTTTGAAAATTTTTTATTAATAAATACAAACTCGTTTTTAAATTACTCAAAAATATCAAACAAAGTCTTAACAAAATGAAAGTAGCGCGCAGTATATAATCATAAAAATTTTACAGTATTATAAATAAATATAATTTCAGCAGCAGCATTTAAAAAAAATTAACTAGCGACAAAATAAATCTAGCATCACGATAATAACTGACGTCATAACTCATCAATGACAAAATAACTTTTATAATTACAACTTTCTAGGCTTACATTCATTATTGAGAATGGAAATTCCGCATTTCTATATATTCATTATGATTTAAATACATTTTTAAGTAAAAATCAAAAATACTATCTAGCTTTTTAATAACTTGAAATTTTATTCGTCTGGTACTATATCTAACTATTTTATTTTTTTCTATGTGCTTCATTACATCATTAGCCATTTGAATTTAAATAGAAATAAAACCTAGTTCATGAGTATCACATTAATAGCGTTCGTATGACACACTTGGGTGTAGTAATTACGTTAGTTATTTTGTAATATAAATATTAATTCTATTTATTTTTAACTGCAATAGCCAACATTCTGGTCTTATATGTTGTATTAAAGATCAATAAACTTTTTTTCGAGGTGAAAAATGTCGGGTACTCATTGATAGGGTCCATAAGTTTCCTAAAAAAGTACATTTCATTAAGTGATCATATTCCCATGATGATACTCTTGTAACTCCCAGAACAATAATATAAACTCCATGTTGATATAATTCTTACCCGAATTCAGTTAATGTTGAGTTGCGAAGTAGTTTTGACCTGGTTATCTCTAGGGATCGAAAGTTATTAATTCAGAAAATAAAAGCTGTCATTGAAAGCATGAGGAAAGAAAAAGTAAAAGATTCATTTTTCAACTTCGTTCCTACAGTATATGAGCTATATCGTGTGCAAAAGTTACGTTCTAGTCCGGTTTCGTCTTACCTATTGTTTATTAGTTTATTTTTTTACTTATCCATTTAGAAACTGTTCTCTCACTCATCATGGCTAATGAAACGTGACTTTGAAGAGCTAACACGAACTTGAACGTGAGGAGTAATTCAGTTGCTGTATGAGAGATAATAAAATAAAATAAAGAAAAAACAAGAAAAATAAGTCTGGCGAAAGTCGAACAGATTACTTAGAATCGGAAAGCTGACAAGATGCATTGCCAACAAGATTACAAGATATCTCGATAAATTATTTATCGGTAATTTAATAATGATAATACTATGAATTCGGAGCAGAGTCCAAGTCCAGTCTTTGAAATTATGTAGTCATTAATTGATTGATTTCAATACGTGACATTTGATACTGTTTACCACCATACAATTATATCTGTTTAATATTGATAGAAAAAAAAAAACATATATCATAATAAGTACTCAAATATCATATATGATATATATTTTTGATATTCTGTAAAAATATAAAGCGTTTGGTTATTTCGATAATAATAACTTATAATAAACAGCTATATTTCCAATCGTTATTAAATTCACTCGAGATATTAGCATGTATAATTGATAAGCAAGATAAACAATGTAGTCACTGATCGACTATTAACTAAGCATTGTAAACCGTATATTGACCCGAGTTGTATGTATAATTCAAAGAGTTATTGAGTAATAATTTATAATTATATTTAAACCGTAATTTTTTAGGGATGTCAATTTGAATTTTGCAATTTGCAGTAGTTGAGCTGTTATTTTCATTTGATCTATTATAAAGTAAAAAAAAATTCACGTATGTTATCTTTAAGAGTATAATAATGTAACATTAGATTTACTATAAAGTTGTTAAAAATTTTTGTAACTTTCTCATTGACTGGCAGAAAGAAAAATTATTGTCCAGATTAGGATTTTTTGGCTCAAGAATTTGGTGAAATGAAACATTCAAATTTTTTAATTTTTTGACAAAAGAATGTCAATCTTAGCCACTGCCTTTACTATGAAATATTTGCTTCCATTATAATAGATCATACGAATAGCTTTACATCAATTCAGTTGACCAATTTTTTTTAACACAGGTCTAAAAGAGAAATTTTTGATATTCATCAATTATTCATACTAATAATATAAAATATATGATTTTGAAGTCTTATTGTAGAAAGTTATAAGTGGAAGAGTTTGAATGTAGTCAGCCGAACTCGTGATTTTGTTCGGGTTCGAAACCTTGTGAAGGTAGATGAATTTTAAATTTCTACGAACTTTCAATGTAAGAAGTCAATAACTTTAAGTAAAAAATTGAACAATAAGCCATAAATTTTTTGGTCGCTAAAATTTTTTTAAAAGTTTTAGTTGATGTCACACAATAAAAAATTTTGCATCCCTGAGAGTGATTATGTCGCACGATTACAGGAACGAGTCGAGTTTGTTAGATTGTAGCCACAGGCGATTCGAAAAACTGCACTTTGATAATAGTTTTCTAGATTCAATTACTCCGTCATGACAGAAAAAGTAATTAAATTTTTTTAAATAAATATAGAAACGAGTTGGCCCAGGCCTTCCGAGACGTTGTAGCTAGTCCACAATTTTTAGAAAATTAAGTTTGCTCCTAGTATTTTGTTTCTGTCTTTCATACTTTGGGATTAGAAGTTTAATGTTTTTTTTTTTTTTTTTTATTTAAACAATATTCTAAAATAGCCTTTTTCATCTAAAAATTTAACTCTTCCTAAAAAAAGCCACTGAGTTCTTACAGTCGTCCTTGAATTAAATTTTTTAATAACATTTTCTTTTAATAATTTTTTTGTCTATTTGTTTAATTTAAATTGAAGAAAAAATTTAATATAACGCAAGCAGAATAACAGCATTATTTCCTTCCCTTTCTGCGAAAAATTTTATATCAATCCTAGATTCTTCTTGAAAATTCCTGCACAGCTTTATTTAATGGGTGCGAAGCTTTCTTTATTCCCTTCGAATGACAATATTCACTAGACCATAGTAGAAGTCGGTGAGGAAAAAAAAGAAAAATTCGCCAAGATAAGTCTATATACCGGAATAATAGCCTAGCAGCTGAAGTATCCTTAACAATATAATTTGCCGGTACAATTTGACGTAACTTTTCAAGCTAAAAGGAAACGGGCTACTATACGTTCACAATGATATCATTTTATGCTAGAGTGGTTGCTTATATGTACATATCTGCGTTTGTTATAATTTTAAGACAGATAACGATACTTACGTTCTAATTTTGATCAAAAAGCCGTAAAAGTTGTCCACTAAACATACTCTAAAAGTTTTACCCTATTTGATGTTTGTGATGAAGACAAAGTCCTTTCAAAAGTTCGTCAGTAGTTCAGAGGCTTCCTTCTTATAAATAACTAAAAGACTTCTCGAAGTTCACAGAGAAGATATAAACGATAAAAAGAGAGTTAAAGTTGGCGACAACCATTTTCTTAAGGAGAGTGTGCTATAGTCTATGATCAGTGTCATTTTTCTTCTTTTAACAACTTCTCGTACTTTCATGCTCTTTTTTTTGCACTTATTCGGTTCTCAAGCTATAATGGTCTTCAATGAGAAACTGGGACAGGATTAAAACTCAGGAATCCACATTCGAAGAACGTTCAAGAGTCTCTTTCACCTTTTGAGAAAAACCTTACTGCACAAAATACTCTTATCTACACAATTCATTCTATTACTTACCTCTTTTTTTTTTATCTCTCTATCTATTCTTGCTCAGGTCGATGTGCACTACGTATATAACTGAACATGAAAGCGAACGATTATACGCGTCTGTGGACTCAAATAGACAAGAGATATATAGCAAGGTCAAGAAAGAGGATGAGGTCATTACGTGAGAGTGCTTCTAATCCAAACAAAAATCAACCACAAATAATACTGTTTTTTAATTAAAAAAATCTAGCTTTAGAAAAAATAACTTTTAAATATTTCCAAAATTATCGAAATTTATTTTATAAGATAAAAATTCTGTCAGATTTCTAATTTTTCATATTGGTTTATAGAAGTTTAAAACTTTAATACTCATAAGCTAAATATTTTTCAGTTAAAGTATAATAAAATTGAAAAAAATAATTTGAATATTATATTTTAAATTAAATTACTTAAAAAATTGGAATAAATTAATACGTCATCTCCGCTCATTCATTAATAATTAATAAAATGGACTGCCTAACTATTAAATTTAAGATGTTTATTTAAGATTCAAAAGCTGAAGATTATTTTAGTTAATTCGTATAAAATTTTAGCAAGATATTTCGTAACAGCTCATTATTTGCAGGATAAACAGCAATAACTTTTATGTCAATATTTTCTCAGTTGTTGATTAATTTAATATCTTAGCTGATAATAATAGAGGGAAAAAGTTAAAAGTAAATGTCCATAATTGCTTAATATATTTTTTAACAATTGACATAGACGACTCCAATATATTGATTTTATGCCAGAAGTGAAACTTGTTTATTATATTATGTTCAAATTGGCTGCATTTTTTTGTTTTGCCATTTCAATCTTCAAGTCTCTTAATAGTTTGTGCACGTATCGAGCAAGAATTATGTCACTCTCATTACTTCCCGATAGTAATTCAAGAAAATGAACAAGTGCCAATTTTTATAAACTCAATGTTTTTATGTAATTTCTTTTTCGAAATTAATTCTGCAGAAAATTGTTATTGTAAATGTCATTCATTGTAATTTTTCGTAAAACATGGTATTGTTTCAAACTTCAACTTCAGCTTAAGAGTTTTTGTCAGATTCTTTACAAATTTATTTTTACTTTATTTTAAATTATTTTTATCTTAACTTCGAAAAAACTTCTAGTATGACGGAAAGTTTGTAAGAAAAAGTTGAATATGAATTTTTCTTACTGGTTTTTTAAGTTCTTTTGCTGTTAAAATTTAAACTTACATACTTTAGGTATACGTATAGACATCAATAACAACGAAGCCTTTTCTCAAATGACTATTCGAGCGTCTCAATTGTTTCTATAGACTTTGAAAAGTTTTTTACTGCAAATAATGGATGGTTATCACGATAAGGGATAAATTGAGAGAACAGATAGTTAAAGTAAGCTGAAAGTATTTCATGTTTAAACTAGTTATGAACTGTAACTTTTCATGAAACAAAAGTGCACTGCGTTGTCTACTTATTACCAGCTTTTACTTATTTCTGAATGTACATAAATTTGTGATGATTTTATTGCTTCTTTGCTTTTATTTCCATTCGATATTGTTAATGCAAAAGCAAAGTTACTATCATTAATACTGTTTACCTGTAAATATAAAATACTGCCAAACTTTTTTATTAAAAAATATACGTTGCAAAGAAAAGTACTCGTTTTCTGAAATTGCCAAGAAAAAGTTATTCAAATTGACTTTCCGCTCGGTCTGCAGATGATGTTCCTCGATCGTGTATTTTGAACTCCTCTCTTATTTACACTTTACTCAGTTCGTTTACTTATCAAGTTTTGCTCTTTTGACCGAGAGGCAACATGTGCATTCAATTGCTTCAATTGCAAATAAACTTTCCCTCCACTAACTATGAACATTATCGGAAGCCACAAAATCACCTTGGGTACCAAGTTCTCCTGTTTATACACATTTTATCTCAATAGCAGTTTAAAACAGGTATACCATTATTAACCAAGCTTGCTGGACTGAATGCTAAGATTCTGAAACTGAATTCCTTCTTCTTTAGTTTTTATTCGTAAAAACTTTTGTCGTAATTTGGTTTTGAATTATTTTATTGATGTTGTAATAAGACAATTCTTCTAAGTTCTTCTGAACATACAGAAAATAAATTTTGAAAAAAGTTTTTGAGGAGATTGGTTAAGTTTTAACACATTTTTAAAGTAAATAAGTCTTTCTTCCTTACGAAATTTTGTTTAACTTTTATCAGCTGTAAGGTGAATAGTTTGTTGTTAGATTAAATTTGATAACTATTACTTTTATTATATTTTATTTTAATTATTAGAAAATTCAAAGGATTCAGATTATTTTTCATTTAGTGTACTTTAATCACCTGAAGTTTATCCTCCGTTAAAATTCACTCCTTGAGCCAGTGATGAATTAATGAATATCTGTAATACGCTTCCAGACAGCAGTCTAAAATTTTATGTTCGTGATACTGATGGGCATAAAGATATCTAATCGTTCTCATATAGAGACGTTGCATTCTCGTAAAATATTTTATGCTACAAGCGACAATATATTCAGGGTATTGAATAAAGATGTATTTTATCGAGCGATCGTTTGCATAAATTTTTAATCACATATAGTCTAAATCCGTTACTTATCTACTAATTTTAATGGACAACCTTGATGATAAATTAATGAGAATTTGATAAAGGTTGTACGATTAAATGTCCCGTTTAAAAATATTTTACCGAACATATTCTGTCTGATAATCTAATTACATTATACATTGTTCAATACAATATAATAATAATAAATACCCACATTAAAATCAAAAATTTTATAAATTTTAGGTCAAGAAAATTTTGATTTAAAAGTTGCGTTTCTTTTCATTTTAATGCGAATGCTAGCAACAGGCAAAATTTACAAATAAATAATGTGCATAATAAAACTAATTCTAAAAAAAATATAATTTAATTAATTCGGTAAATATTAGCCGATTTCAGCTCTTTCAAAATAATTATTTGTGTAAAAAAAAATAAGAATTAGTAGAATTTTTATTCTACAACTTGATAATTATCTTAATCTCTGCATTAATACCACTATAAATACCATCTCTGTAAATGGAAGTTTCCTATCTCCAAATGTTTCCTGATAACCTACAAGACTGTACCATTCGAAAAACTTATCCGCTTTATTATACGATAACAATCAGTTCAAATAGTCTTTTGTTGGAGATAATATCTTGGCAAGTCATTTTCTGGCGCGCACCAATCCGAATATTATCACAATTTATGGCCCTCACGCTCACACTCACGCATCTAAAGAAATCTCATTCAAACTTGTTTCTTGTTTCTTGTATACTATACTTTATTGTAGCACCACTGTTGTACAACAATTGCTTGTTTTCAAAATTTAGCTCACACATACATGCACACATTTATAATTTTAAACTTATAAAGATTCGTTTTACGCGAGCAACCATTGTACTTTTTCTGACGTCAAGAACATTTGAATACTCAACATGATTGTTGTGTAGTTATAAAAAATTTTACATTCTCTACTTTCTAGAATCCTCGGGAATTTTGCTTATTCTTTTTATTCCTTAACATCATTTGCTACCGTTTTTTTTTGTTTTTCCTCGTTATCACTATACTTTTCTGCGCAACCGTTTCATCCTTTTTTTTTTATTTATTCTCTTGATAAATTTCACTTTAAATAAGTTATAAAAAATTCAATTTGAATATTATTTAATAAAGGTCAGCTTTCATTCTTTGTTTGTTAGTTTGTTTTTTTAGTGTATATTATTTTTTTTTTTTTTGTTTTTTCAAATAAAAATATTAATTAAAATCTTTTAATTTTCAGGTCCAAGTAAATAAGTTGTAGAATCTGCTGGCAAAATTCGTTTATTGAAAATAAAGAAAATTCGTCGAGGCAAAACGAAAAAACGCACTCGAGCTAAAGAGTCATTGGACGTAAAAGAAGAAAAAATGCAAATGACAAGGATGCTTCTTCAAGAACCAGGTTGGAAACTCGAGAGAAAAGGTTCAGCATTGTTTTTGCGCCGTGACAGCTCACATCCAAAAGCTACGCGAGTTTGTTTTAGATGCGACGTGGAAGTACGCGAATACGAGAGAGACGAAGATTATGGGATTGATATGGAACAGCCGGAAGTAACTGCAAGCCCATTAGCAATGTGCGCAAGTTGTCTAGCTGCTCTCTGCGTAACTGTCATCTTACCTTGGCTTCTCATTGGCGGTTAATTTATGCGAATCTATTATTAGGGAAACTCCTGATAATATATACATATTATAATAAGATTTATTTATAAAAGTATTTTATTTTTTTATTCATGTATTTTGAGTTAATCATTCCCATTTCTGACTATTGTTTGTAATTATAATTGTTAGCCTTTTGCATTTCATTTTCAATAAATGTCCACCCAAAAATATTGTCACCTTTTTAAGACCAAGAGATTGTTTCAGATTAGTAAAAAAATATGATGGAATAGTACGAAGAATTGAAAATTATTTGATGAAAAATGTTTAATTATTCATTAAAGACTAAAATTTATATTTACATTTCAACTATTGGTGAGGAAAATACTGGTACTTTATAGTAAAATTTATTTAAAGTCGGTAAACTAAACGTTAAAACTATTTGAATGATTTCTTTTAATTAAGTTTATTTATTAAAAGAAATTAACCATGATTTTTAAATTACTGGAAAAAAGAGTTGAAATGTGACATGAGAGAGAAGAGGAATTAAAAAGTCTGAAAATCGTCCGACGTAGTTAATGGCTAATCCCTTGTATTTGAACCTACGTAGATGACAAATCAGCATACACGTATGAGATAATGACTGAAGTATAGCATTTTTAAGCATCACGTAGGGAATACTTTTACTGGTAAGAATATCACGGTTTTCGATAAGCACTTTAGAGAAAAGTAGAAAAAAAACTTAGATTCTGAGGGTGTGGTTTGATGAAATAAACTTCAAAGCAAACGAGAATATAAAAGTACCATCAAAGAAAGGTACTCAACTGTGTAGATAAGATCCGAGCGTATCGTTTTCTTTTTGCCTCGGAACATTGACAAATTCTGAAAAGAATATTTGAAATTTTAAAATTTTTAAAGTCTCTAACATCTATATTGTAAAAAAATATAAAAGTATCTCTAAGAATTTTTACAATTTTTGTTTATTTATTATTATTTGATAAACTGTTTTTAGTGTGAATTTTTTTATGGCTAGCTTAATTAAAATCAAACATACCATTTTATATTTCACTAGAAGGTGTTTTACTTAGAAAACTATTTAAATATACAACACACGATAATTTAATTATAGAAACGATTAAATTTGTATGAATTGGTGAAAAATTTTTGAGCAAAAGTTGAGTGCAATCAACGTATCGTGCTTTAGATGTGCGAACAAAAACGTTTTTTACTCTGATCTTTGTATTTTTATAATCGTCACTTTCTCTACTCTATCTAAACTATTTTTACTGCTAAAGTAAATTTGTTTTATCTGAATATTTCGGAATTTCTGTGAAATGCAATATGCGTTAATTTTTTAGACAAACTGGGTTGATTTGTACTTTTATAATAAAAATCCAAAGATGTTCTCTATGAAAGCAAGTAAATTAAACCTGTTAAGTATATATTTAGAATATCATACAGTAAAATGTATATTTGTAGAAAATTAATTTGTACTTATAAATGTTAATTTTATTTTTCTTGTTATTTTATTTCTATAAATTATTAAACAAAAAATCAATAATATTTATACATTGATGTGTATATTATACATGTTTGTATGTAATTTAATAAAAAGTACTAAAAATGGGTAAAATCGATATTTATTTAATTTTTTTTTTTTTTTTTTTTTTTCAAGATATCAAAAAACTGATAATTCCTAGCTAACAATATTTTTTATTTATCTCTGAGTAAAAATCGTGAAGATAATATCCCTTTTATTATACCAACAAAATATTGACTAAAAAATCAAAATATCAATTTACGATTCTTTCGATTGATCTTAACAATTGCATACATCAATCCATTAATCAAATTGAAAAAATTTATTTTTTCACTACAATTAGCTATTGAATAAAAATTTTTTTGGTAAAGTTAAAAATCCATAAGGGATCACACAAGTGCAAGAAGCATTTTGAAAAATAATTCCGGTGAAACGAAGACTAATGTTTAAAAATTTTATTCATTTTACGATTTCAAACCTATAATAATTATTTTCAAAGTTAAAGATTTCAAGCTGCATCTCATTGAAAATAACTAAAAGCTTTTTTCATTTTTTGACTAAATTTCTTCCAGGAGTTTTGCTAAATTTCTACCTAAATCTACACAACTCTATGATTTTCTTAAACATTTTACTTACAATTCAAGTTTAGCTTTTTAAAGTGACAATAAAAAATTTTTTTTCCTAAATATTTAAAAATCAGACTATCCATTTATTGTACCTTATGTAGATTGAATAAATCATACAAATAAATGTACGAAGATAGAATACAGTACAATGACCAAAATTCGTGTAATGAATGCGCTTCTTGTTAACTGATAGCAATAAATTTTATAGATCATATTTAATGATGCAGTTCAGAAATCATTTTTTTTTTTTTTTCAATCGCAAATAAATTTAATATCTGTAATTTCAAAAGGTTTTTCATTAAATTTACTTCTACAATCAAAATAGTTGTAATTAATAAAAGCTGTGCTGTACTTTTATATTGAAAGTGTTTTTTAAAAAATTATTAAGGTTTTATTACTTTCCACGCATTGTCGATTGTTTATAAGATCTTGAATTAATTTTTTTTAAAAAAAGAAAAAAAATTAGTACTGATTTTTTTATCTAGAGTCGCTAACATTGTTTCTTATTTTGCCTACCGGACTCGTAATAAAAATCATATGCTGAAAAGAAATGATCATTTCTTGATATTACAGCTTTCCATGTTTTAATTTATTTCTTAAGATGCTACAATAATTATGTTGATTCTTTTTCAGATTCCAGACATAAGCGACCTCGATGACAAGGTGAGTAACTAATTTTTCTTTATCAAAACATTCCCACAATTTAATTTGTTATGAACTTTTATAAAATACTTCACAACTGAAGCTTATGAATCAATTACAGTAGAGTAAAATATGAAGTTGCTATAAAATAGGTGACCTTATTTCGCAAAGTGCTTTTCTCGGTATTTTTTACACTCTGTTATTATTCATTATTGGGCAAACTGCCTCCATAACTTCTATCAAGGACTTACCGAATCGATTATATTCTATCTTTGAATAAATGAATAAAATGTTCTTCGCTGACTCCGCCCGACAAATGAGACATTCAAACTAACTTTTTTTAAAAGAAAATAAGAATTATAGAAATTGGCTAGTTTTCAGCATCTTGGAAACTTCATGGGCTTTGTTGATAGATTAAATTTAATCGAAAAATAGTCGTCGGCTCTATTTAAAAATCTAATAGCATTTAAATCTAAAGAGCCGTTTTTTTATATTCTATTCAATCACTTAATACTTTATAAATTACTTCGTTTTTAAATGAAGTATTTCTTCGTTTGCTTTGAAAGGTAAGTTCTCATTCAGAATTAATTCCACTCTTAACTTATCAATGAAAATAAGATCACAAAAAGATTCTTTTTAGAAAAAATAAGCTGATGCAGAATGAAGTTTATTTAAACAAATGTCTCAATCATTATCCTGATATTATTAAATTATAAAACAAATGAGACATAATTTCAAATTGATTTTAATTAGAAAACGTTAGTGACAAAAAACGTAAAATTTGTTAAATTCTCTTTAGATAAAAATTGTATCTACTGAATACGCGTAATGAATTGAGCCACGATTTTCCTCGGTAAACAAAATGCTAAAAAAGTTATTTGCATTTATTATACTTTACACCATATACTTTTAAATTACAAAGTAACGATGCATTCGAAAGTAACAATTTGAATATTAAAAATGTTATTTATTATTCTAGTTTTATCGTTCATACTCTAGTAATTTATGTATGCAAAAAAAGTTAACATTTTTCGATTTTAGAATTAAATACAAAAATTTATTTGTATTGGAAAAATGAATGATTGTTAACTAAACAAAAAAATTTGAATAAGAAATAAATTTAAATTAATTTATTTGTCTCTCAACATATATCATGTAACAATTTTTCATATAAATTATTCATTAATATATACTAATATCATACATACTAAAAAATCTTTTAGAAAATAGTCGATAATAATTTTTTAAAATTTGAATTGCAGATATTTAAAAAAAACTACTTAAGTATTTATATTTTATAATTGTTTACATCATAACCATACTTGTGTAGCCATGCTGAGGCGTATAGTGATATATTTATTGGAGAAAAAAAGATATACAAACAAGTTGACTTACAGTAATGCAATAGATACTCGCATATGTAATGTTTCTTAGTTAATATTTGCTGAGCTTCAAGTCTTCGAGTAAACAAAAATCTGTCTTGTATACATGAAAGGATTCTATGGCATACGTATGTGTATAAATACATATAACACATGCCAAATATGGTTGCTCTTGGTAAATAATAACGGTTGCCAAATACTTAATTCTATTTATAATTTGAAAATTATTTGCGTAATGAAACGTGGGGATATACGAACTTACAAACAGGTCATTATTGAATACGAATATTTGATCCCGGGCTAGGAAGATACTTGTTTTGAGGTGAATGATTCTGTTTGTTTTTTCATTGAATTTTCAACTAGTCCCCATCATTAAAACTCATTAGCAGTTAATTAGCTTCAATTTACCTTATTTTACTTTCTTTTTTAATTATTTTTTTTACAACTTTTAAAATAATTGATTTTATGGAATTATCTTCAAATAATCTTCGATATAACTCATTGTACCGTAATTCTGTAAAGTGCGTTTTATCGCATGAAATCGTTAATGAAATAAGCTACAATTTTCATTATTAAATGTAGAATTTCTCTTAAGTTTATTAAGTCTAAAGGTAGTATCAAAAATTTTTAATATTACTTTGTGCTCAAATTGAGAAATCTACCTTTTCAAATCAAGTTTTGCCGAATGGTGCTTTTTTTAAATAATCACAGGCGCATAAAGCATCAATAGTAGTCATAATTTAAAGTAATAAAAATTATAATTAAATATTAATATTTGAAAAAGTTTACATTTTCTAAAATTTGCGGAAAAATTTAATCAATTTCTTAAATTATGAAGAAGTTTCCGTTTCCACAAAAGATATGGTGAGCATAACTTTGACGAAATAAATTAAAGAGAAATACACAGTAAAAAATTTTGCGTCAATGCGTTAAAAAATTTTATGTTAAATATTCAACACTTTTTTATGTTAATTTAACACAATAAATGTTAAATTTACACATGGAAGTGTTAAATATTTGACACAAAATTTTTTGACGCAATGACGTAAAATTTTTTACTGTATAATAAACTGAAGGGACTAGTAATCCTTTTCAAAAATAACCTTCATAATAACAATTAAATTTGAGATTTAATGATCATTAGCCAACCCCTGCGAATATTTTGCACAATATCATGATCAAATAACGAATATGGTAGAAGTACCGGTTTTGACCATCTTAGGACTATTTTTGGCCACTTGATATTTTAGTTAATTTATAAAAAATTTAACTAATCAAGTAGAATTTTTATAGAATTTATGAATTAGTACATTGATACGAATTTAATTCATAAAGTTTTGCACTTATAGAAATACTTCTAACTTATTCATTTTATAATGTGAAAATAAGAGTGAAATTTATTTTTAATGTTAAAAAAAAAAATATCTTTCATTAATAAAGATTTGTATTCACTCATTTTCGCATTATAATATCATCAGCCGTCTCTGTATCACGATATTCTACGAAATATTATGTTGATTACGTTTATTCATGTATGAACAACGGATAAGACGTTTGACACTCATGTGTTAGCGCACACACTTCACTCGTTGCGCTAACATACCCGTAGCTGTCCCATCCACTCAATTAAATAGTTAAATATATAGCCAACAGATGACGTTAAATTTTTTTCTATGGAAAGTTTTGTTAGGCTTGATACGAAAAAATATCTTTGAAAAATAAAATATATGACAATAAGACGAATGCCTTAAATACTATTTTTATTAGAAAAAAAAATTTCGATTTGTTGAGTTAGGATCTATAACTAAATTAACGATACGATTAAATCAGTATAACTAGAGAAAAAAATTAAAATTTCATTAACAACCGAAAAGGTAAAACGTTTTACATTTGCATTTAAAACATTAATTATTATAATTTTCATAATAAATTATAATATTTAATTATAGTTTTATTGTTCAATAAGCTTCGAGTTATACGCACAGAAGTGTAAGAAACCGGTATTGAAGGCATCTGAATAACGTGTAGGTGGACTATTTATTCAATAATTTTTCGTTGACACCAATCTTCTTGCCCATTTAGAAGTTACATAATGTCAGCATATGATAACATTATATGTCCATGCAATAAAGATTAATAATGTTCAAGTAATAATTTTATTTTTAAATCTATTTGTAAAGAAAAAAAAAACATTATTTATTATTTAAATAATGATTTGTAAAAAGCTTAAGGAGGTTCGAACGTTACTAAATGATTCAAAAAAGCAACTAAACTTTTCGATTTATCTAGCTGACAAAAATATAATTAAAATTATTTTTATTATAAAAATTATTTGTAGTTCATTTGCAGACATTTATTAATGTTTAATAAATTAAAATATTTCAAATACTTTCGTAGTAAAAATTTGAAATAAGATATGGCAACAGTGCTCTTTGATTAATATATGTGGACATGTGCGTGAAAGTACTGACCGCTTATCAGGTGTACAGCAAAATTTTGAACAAACAATTAGTAGGTTAAAATTAAAATATTTATCTCTAAAATTGTCTTATTACATTTCATGTTTACTTAAGAATTTGAGTGTCTACCGTGGAGACGAAAAACAAATTTTTTTTATTTCTTATGTTTTAAAAATTGGCGCCACATATCAGCTATTTCTAGCAGTGTTGCCGAAGCGTCTATCTTCTATGTCACCTCAACTCATTAACTTATAAAATAATTTTTTCAACTTAAATTTTCTTATTGTTTTTACCGATGACAATAATTTTTAAATTTACAATTTGAATCGACACTTGTTCAATTTTCTTATATCAGTTTTTGAAAGCTCAAAGTTAGAAAGCTGACAGCAAAAAAATTCTTGTTGCTAGAAGCATGGTGTTTATGTCATAAAAGCTCATGTATAAGGATTTAAAACACACGGGTTTTAATTATTTTTTGCTCAATAATTTTACGGTGAATTCTCACATAATTTTAGTCGTAAATGTATGGTACTTTTTTCTTCAAAATTGTAAAATTTCAAAACTCAAAGTTGAAATTTTCGATAACCATTATCATTAGAAACGCATGAACCTTTTTAAATACAATTCCACTTGCGCTGAAGTGCATGGTACTGGTAATTTAGCAACATAATTACATTAAGCTCGAGGCAAACTGTGTGCTAAATAATAAATTAACAAAGTGAATTCACATTATTATTTTTTTAATTAATTATATTAATGAAAACGGAAGCTGACTAAAATTACATAATCATAATAGATGCATGCTTGTCATTAAAAACTTGATGAATACAACAAACAACTCAGTTAAAAAAAAAAATTACTTTTTTGGTTACTATTCTTTTATTTGGTTACTATTCAGCTCTACTATTACTTTGAATTTAGTTTTAATCACTTTAATTTCTTTCACTTAGTTATTAATAATAATAGGTCATCTTTTCTTTTGCCCGCGTTGAATACAACATGAAATAAAAATCTTATTTTAGCACTAAATTTTTAATCAATTATTTTATTGTCGGTCTATTTTATAGGATAATTTTTTTTAGGATAAAAAATTTTTCTAGTTTTTCTATGTAGAGCCAAAAATAAAAATAGTTTTTTTTTTTTTTTTAACTTAAAATTGGAGACTGCCAAACAGATTCTCTTAAAAAAGATCCTAAATTTTAAGTTTTAGGATATTGAATTTTTCTAAAAGAAATAAAGAATTAGTTTTTGCGTTTTCTACTTATTCATATGTGTTATGCAACAAAGCAATATGAATAGTCTATTTAAATCACTATTTCAAAAAAACACAGAATTAAGTACTAATTGATAGCAATAATTAAAACTAATCAAAATGAAGTCTTAGATTTTTATAAACGTAAAATCGTTCAACCCGAGGCTAGTATGAATCGTTTCTATTATATGAAGGTCATTTTTACCAAACACGCAAACTTGTCGATCAATTAATAATAAATTAAAATCCTATTACAAAAAGTGAAAAGTTCACAGCATGCATCTCAAGAAATTATCACATAGCAAGTTAGGCTCGTGTATTCGTTATGATATTTACTATAATATATGTAAATGTATTCGCCTGACAGTTAGCGCTTTGAATTTTTGAGAATATTTACACCCTTGTCATATTATCTACTTTTTAATTTTTATAGCTCTAAACCCGTATGTCTAGAGCAAATAAAAATAACGATAAAATTCTTAACATGTAAGAAAGGGAACTTATAAATAACATTATCAGAAAATAAGAATAACGTTGAAATAAAGATATCAATGATAACTAACAATTAACATTGATAATTAATCTTTTATTGTCTTAAATTTACAAGTGTGACTTCTCTACCAATTATAAATAAAATTAATATGAAAAACCCAATAAATTAATTCTAACTCGGAAAAATAATTTTTTTTTTTAATTTTACTCATCATTATCATTTAAATTGTTTTCACTTAAGTTCATTAATCTCACTGTACGATTGCGTGCTAATTGAGGTTGATTAGCTTTTATCTCTGATGAGACGTTAACCGATTACACTTGCGAATTGTGCTTGTGTCTTAGCCTGAAAATTAAAGATACTAAGTTAAAAGAAAATACATATAAAATATAAAAACTAAAGTACACAAATGTATGTGTATCTATTACAGTAACTGAGTGCTTTCTTATCAAAGGATAGGAGTTTATGATATATTTTAAAATTTATAATATGTAGCAAGTGTACATTGTGTTGATAAACTTAATCTTCAGGTAGTACTGTCAGTCGTTTAATTACTGTTCAGAGTTTAATAAAATTTGGTTCAAAAGAAACCAACACAAACACTTTTCAATCATTGAAAGTACAGATTTAGAATATCTGTTAGTACTAATTAATAAAAAATTGTACCCATTACCTTAAACAAGAAAATAAATAAATAACAATACAACGCAAGAAAATTATTTTGAAAAATAATTTTTTATAAAAATATAATTTTTAACAAAATAAGTTTTTGAGAAAAATTTACATCGTTATTAATTAGCACCAAAAAAACATTCGATGCCTCCACGTGTCATATGTCTCCACGTGTTATGAAAAAATCATCATGATGTTTTATTGAAAATGACAAAGGTACATTCATGTAATGAAGATAAGTGCATGTATATATAGGAGAATGTCAGTGTGTATCATAACGATAGCTGATGTTACATTTCTCTCTATATTTTTTTATCTTAATTTTATTGAACTAATAAAGTGTATATATCTGTACGTACAATGTAACATTGACTTCATCGTAGTTTTCACAGCACGTGGAGGCATCGACTAAATACACTCGCACCTTAATTACGCATTTTTTCCATTTGATTTCTTAACGTTCTTTGTTCACATCCATTTCACTGTCTCAGTACTTTAACCGTTTAATTTTTTGAAATTGTGCTGAAATTTTTTTCTACTATTTTTAAAAATATTCAATCTCTTCAATTAAATAATGTATTGTTGTGGTTCAACTTTTAGACATCAAATTTTCATTAGGTCTCGATATTCTGGCATTTAAAGAACAGTTCTTTCAGCTCTAGATCTTTTATACTACATAAACAATATTTTTGATCTATCCACAAAGTGAAGTTTCGATAAATATAAATAAGATCAATTTCTTGGAGTTAAAAACGATGTGTCAAGACATAAATCACAAAATATAATTTTCATATTTTCATGCACAAAACTATGAATCTCGTCATTATTCATAAGAATTTGATGTTTAAAATTTCCAAATTTACATTGAGATATTCTGATCAGAAAGAAGTAGCATACTGTAACTAATAATAGCTTTTCGAACAGTAGCAAAAACTAATAACTTATTCTCCAACGAGCTCTCTATCTTACAACTCGTGTTCTTATGTTATTGAAAAATTAATAGGATGCTAATACAAACACACACGCAACATTGTATCACTATAAAGTGATAAATCATTCTCTCAATAATAATACTCGGAGATATACCTTCAGCACTAAAGAATGTTATAAAAATAAACAGATTATAGTTAGCATTTATAATTGAAATACATTGCACTATTATAGAACAAAATAAAATTTTATAGTTGGTACTTATCTCGATTTACTAGTAATGTCTTAATTCTGATCCAATCGTAATGCGTAGGATAATGCAACTACATCAGACTCATCATTATGTCGTAATATTAGTATAAGATAGCGTTATGTAAACAAAGAAAAATTTCCCTAACAGAATGATATATGCATAAATTTAAATTTTTTGAAGAGAGAAAAAAGAATTGATGGATTCAGTATAAAATAGCCGCGATCACAGTAATTTAACGCCAATTCGATGGTCAGGTGAATAAATTAATTTAAGATGTTTCTGTCGAAAATATTTCTTTTGACGGTACACGTGGAGAATATTCGCGTGTTGAATCTTTTTAAGTGTGTAAATTATATTTATAGTTATATGTACTTTGTTGTATTAATAAATTGAATTATTTTATCATGTTACGTGTTCTGTAAACAATCGTAAGCAGAAGTGAATTTTTGGCACTAGTTCAAGTTTTTATTTCTGTAAACAATACCATTTATTATTTTTTCACAACACTTATCTTCAATGTTTTATATTATTCTTCACTTATTGTAGATATTATAAGTTATAAATAATTTGAAAGCATCGAGCACAAATGGTTATTACCAAAGTGTTCGAGTTGGGAAAAAAATGGATGCCAAAATTTTTTTGCATAATAGTTTCTAAATGAAGCTTATTCTGAATAAGAGTCGAAATTATTTTTTAATTTTCAGATGTTTAAATTTTTCCCAAAAAAGTCAATAAAATATTTTAAAACTTTTCTTCCAATAAATTTTAAGAATTTTTTGTAGGGTCAGTTTAAATGAATTTAGTACTAAAGTTCAAAATGAGTTGAAATCTGATGCTGGCTAGTTAATTTAATTCAATGCAATGATTTCAAGATTTTGCTAAAGCTCAAGCAGTTTAAAAAACATCAATCAAAATGTGAGGGTTAATTGCACTCGCCTTAAAGGCAAGGAATTAACAGCACCCTTATCTAAAACTATCTCGTTTTAACCCTTGTCACAGAATGTACTATCAAATGTCTGTAACGTATCATAAATTTGATAGCGAGAGCAGAATCCTTTTCATGTGAATAAAGTTTAAAATTGACCGATTTTTTCTTTATATAATAATCTTTGATAATTAACTTCGAATGAGGGATATTGTAAAATTTTATTCTAAATTTTTTGGAATTTATCCTAACTTATCGTAAAGATAATAATTTAAATAAATGTTGAAAATTTTTAAATCAAGTGATTTGGTTAAGTTTAAAAGTTTAAAAAAAAAAATAAATTTTACAAGTCGTATAATTATATACCGACTAAAAAGAAAACAACAGTTTTTTCATCATCAAATTAAATCAATTCCAAAATTCATGAGTCAAGCCTATAATTAGACTATAATCACGAGCAGCTTTGAAAATTCGACCTTCGTGAATCAGAGTCATTAAACCTTGGATGATCTTGAAATCACAAATAAAATTGTTTTAATAAAAATATATGTAAATAAAATAAATTTATTACTGTAGCAACCAACGTTCAAACAAAATAAAACAATAATTTAGAGACTAATTTTATCTACGAGAAAAAGAAAAGCAGAGAAGAAGCAAAGCGCTTTTTTTTCTTGTTCAAAACATCAGGTGTAATGCTTATTGATAGTAACCACTGTGTGAACGTGTACTCGCGGCTGACCAAGGAATGCAACGAGGCTAACCAACTCGCGGATATTTCGGGAGCCTCCGAACGTGAAGGATATTTTCGATCGCAGACCTCCAACCAATCGCCTTATTTGAATGTCGCGAGAGTCCAAAGCAAACGCTGCTGCAGCACGGAAACGTTAACCTAGATACATCTTCGGACCGGTTCTCTCGAAAAGCTGTTAATGCTGAGCTTTCATCATAAATCATAAGTAGTTTGGTGCACCAACACCGGCTTCATCTTTAGCATTATCTTTCGAATTATTCAGTAAATCCAGACGTTTTATTTAAAAGCACTAATCTAATAATACATTTTTTTGTAAAAAATTGGTACAATAACATTGACGATTCCTCTAACTAAAATTCAAAAAGACTTATTAGTTTTTATACATAATAAAGAAATGATCAAATTGTAATAAGTATCAAACTTGATTAAAATTTTTATTGATATTTTACACTAAAAACAACAATCTTCTATACTGAAGAAAAATATTATCTTCAAAATTTCGCTCCAGCTTCGAGATATGAAGTTTTTTCAATTCAAAAAAATCTTTTTTTCTAGAAAATAAAACAAATAAAAATAATAAATTCTTCATTCAAAAAATTTACAAATTTAATGAAGCACTTTGCTATTTTCAAACAAGATAACTTATATTTCACCCAAGAATTCCTCTTTCTACAGGGAAAGAGAATTGAAGGAATTTTTACTATTTTACTGTAGTAATTTTTACTATATAAAATAGTAACGGTGGAATATCCACAGAAAGAACAAGATTATATTGGATAACATTCCAGATTGTACTCAGTGACATCAGTGACATCTGAAAAAAAATTTCAGATAGTAGCTAGTATAATCCAGTTTATACTGAGTGATATCTGGATTATACTCATTGTAATCTCCCATTTCCTCCAGTAAAATCTCAGTTTATACCGCGTAATATTCCGCGGGATATAATCCGAGATTGTATTCTATAGAATTTGGATTACTAGAAATTTGAATAGCGTGCTGCACATACCTTAATTTTAACCAATAAGAAATAAGGTCTCATTTTTTGCGAGTCTCGATGAATAATTATTCAACGAATATATTATTTCTAACTAATAGATAAAAAAAATTTTTAATTTTTCTTCCAAGTAGAAAAGTTTTTCATTGAAAGAAAAAGTGCCACTAATGGGGTCTTTTACCTTAGTAAGTTGTAAAATTTCGTAAATAAATAGTAAATTTTATTTAAAATATTTGACAATTATAAGTAATGAAAGTATAGTAGTCCAGCTTTACAATAGTTGATCGTAAATTTTCCCAGAAATTTTTTTCCGTGTAGGATTAAGATATGTGGTAAATTTTATTCAAGATATAAACTTGTTTCAAGAACACCAAAGTTACTTTTATTTCTGTTTTTTTTTTCTACATCATTAAAAATAAGGGTTAAAGAAAAATATTTTTTTTTTAATATTTTTAATGAAGACATTTTTTCTTAAACCAATAACATAAAATTCTTCAGAAAATCTGAAATTATTGTTAGTTTTAGAAAAAAATTTTTTACTAAAGAATTTGGTTATTTTGATCAAAAATATTGTAAGATGTAGAATTTCTCAAGTTAATAAAACGAGTTTGAAGACGAGAAATTCTTGAATCAGGTCCAACTAAAAAATTTCTACAAAGTTAACTGATGGTTTTATTATGTTATAATTTTTGACAATTTATTTATCAAAACAAAAATAATAACAACAAGAATAATAGTTTGATTTACAGAGTTAGAAATGAACATGCATGCTCTTATACATCAATGATCTATTGTCTTATTAAATTCGTTTATATATTAAGCTCCATGAATTTCAAACGGGTTGACATGGAATTCCACCTTCACTTACTCTCATTGTACAGTCGACACGTGGGTAAGCTCAATTATCTACCCCTATGTGTTAGCTGTATCTGTATACATCTCATTTGAAAATACAACAGGAACAGAATACAATGCAATTTGGTCGAGCTACGGTTTCCGTATGCAAATTACAACTAGTATCACTCTCCGTAGTATAGCAATCGAATTGTTCTCCAAGACACGATTAACATTCGCATTTAGACGTGAAAATTGTTGGAATAATTATATATTGGTGTAAGCAGCATAAATAAAATATTAATTCTTTATTGAATCATCTTGCTCAAATACAGTCAAAAAATTTGCATTATTATATTAATATTTATTTGTATGAATTTGAATGTGTTTCGAGTTGTGAATTCGATAAGTTATCACATTAAATAATTATTGAAAAAAGAAACAAATAAAATATAATTTTTACTTATAAATTTTTGAAAATTTTTCATGGTTTTTATCTTCAGTTTTGCTCTATTTTTATTCTAAAAAATTTCACCACGTTATATTCAAATAAATTCAATAATTTATTAATTTTCTGTAAAATCTATTAAAATCACACCGAGTCCTCATAATTCGTCATAAAGAGAAATATTAAATTTACCTTTTTTGTAATACGTACAAATAATAAAGTTTTCGATAACATGAATAACAATACTAAATTTTATTTTTTCTTATAGATTAGTGTGAGTAATCAAAACAATTTAATTACATTAATTGCTATGATATCTGTGATCAATTGACCTATAAAACCTATTTTTAATGACGAATATTTGCTGTGAGACAGAAATGTCAAAGGTTTTATTGCTGAAAAAATCTTACGATAACAAAAGGAGTGTCAACTTTGGGAGGTGTGGTTTCTACGCACTTGAAGTAATGACACAACATTTTTACTAAAATTGGTCTGTCAATTATAATCAATTTCTGTTTTGAAACGTAACAAATTATGATATAAACGATATGACAAATCGCTATATTTATAATTCTAATATTAAATTACTTCAATTTAAACTGAAAAGTTTTCCTTCATAATGAAATACTCATATCTTCAAATTGAAGTGTTTTCGCCACTCGATCGTTTTAGTTCTTAAGCGTGTATTAAAATTTGTAAACCACTTACTAAACTTCAATGAAACATAAGTTTCTTACAAAGTCATGCTGGCAATAATTTTTTTTTTCTATTTGAAAAACTCAGTAAAATGAATAACATTTCCACACACGACAAATAAATTTACCTCATAACTTCTTTTCAAATCGCTTCTTTTTTTCATTATAGTTTTAGTTGGAACGGATGTGACCAAGAAAGTTTCACACTCGTGAGCCTCAGGTCAACGACAACGACCGTGAAGGTGGAAAATTTATAGTTTGAAAACAATCATTAAATCGATTTTTTATTTATACGGTTTTCCGAGGACAACGAGTAAAAAAATGATTATTAAGGAATAATTCAAACAAATTAATATCTTTCATTGATATACATCATGTAAAGTCATATGATAAGATAGAATTTATGTCACTTGGACATATTTTTCAATTATTAAGTTTTAAATAGAAAGATAACACAATTTATTGACACTTGATTTCATTTCAAAGTCCAAATAAACAACCCGAAAGTATAATAATAACAATTAATTACGTGGATTAATCAAGTTATAATTTTTATTTTATAAATATTAATAATTCTGAAAAATCGCTTATTTTTTTTAACAACAAATCTTTTTATAAACCTTATTATGGTATTCACGATTTCTCTCCTTTTTTCTCGAGTTTCATATCATCAATAAAATTTATAAGTAAAATCTAAAAATTTTATCTATAAAATTTCTCTATTCAATTTAAAATCTTATTTTCTCGAATAGCGAAAATATCTCTATCAAAGTTTATCTTCAAATTCGGATAAAATCTATCGAAATAAAAATTCATGTTAAGCTATAAAATCTAATGCTAACATAAAGAAACTATAAAAAATTATAGCGCACATAAAAAACAATCATTATTTTTATTAAATTCATTTGAATATAAAGTGCACTGCTTTTTCGTTATTATTAAAACTATTTGTGAAATTTATGAACTGAAAAACTAAAAGAACTAATCCTTCTTTATTCGCATAAATTTTTAATGAATATTATAAATATTGATATGTTTAGAATTATTACAGTATTTTTACTCCGTAGTACAAATAATTATGAAACATAAATGCGAAATTTGGTACACGAAGCATTAAGCTAGTGTAACAATTCACACACGAGTATTGTAATTACTTTAACGAGCTAGTTACATTAATTTTCATAACATATGATCAAAGAAACTGAAACTTGAAATAAATTTTCACTGAAAATGTATGAGAAAAAAATAATGCATGCGTTTACTAGATTAAGTCTGCTTATGTTGCATGGCTCTTCAATAATGAAGGCTAGACGACTAACTTCTAATTAAGGTAAAATAAAACAAACAATTCTATTACTCTAATAATATTCTTCTACAGAGTACGTAAGCAGCTGATTTCGTTAATCGAGGACCATGAATCATAAACATATTTTTTGCATTTACCTAATTACAAAGTGTTAATTTTTAATGACATTAGATCTAATCTATAATTATTTTTTGACGTGATAACGTCTTATAAATTGATGAACACCGGCAGCACACATGAAAAAGTATCGCGTTCCGTTTGAGCCTGAGAGTGCAAGCGAGACCGCGCAACAAGCAATAGAGGGGCACGATCGGCCGAAGTAGTGAGACCAGAGCCCAAGCGTTGGCTTTACTTGTCACACATATATCTCTCTTCTCGCGTGACGTCAGAGCTAACAGTTCGAATGTTATTCTATAACTAATTGTTCATGAATATTTACACAAATTATTTAAATTATATACTGAAAAAAAAAACTAACTTGAATCAAGAGAAAAATTCTTGAACCAAGAAAATAATTTTGACGAGTTTAATTGTCTTCAATCAAGATGAAAAATTCTTGAATTAAATAAAATTTACTTGAACCAAGAAAAATTTCTTAGTTTAAGAATTTTTCTATTCAAATCAAGAAGATGCAAAGTAAATTTTTTTTTCTGTGTATTTGCAAAAACTATGAATAATATTTGAACATTAAAAATTAAAGTTTTTAACCCGTTTTAAAAATATTTATGTCAAATTATATCAAATTATTATTATTAATAATATTAATAATTAATATTAATTATGAATAAATAAATTAATAATAATTATAAACAATAAATTAATAAAATAATAATAAAAAACAATTGATATCAATTATAAATAACAATAATTATATCAATTATCAAATTATTACATCAATTTTTAATTATCAATGTATTAATAATATTAAATTACATTTTTCTTTGTTAAAATAATTTTTAAGTATTTAAAATTTTTAAATTTTTAAATACAAAATAATTATTATTCAGTGATAATAATTCAATTCAAATTATAAAAGTATGCAATTTTTCATCAATGTTTCTTTATGGCGTTATCACGTAAAACTATCGTCCATAAACCGACTTTACAGAAAACCAATTTTTTTTTCTGAAAATTTTAATGTCATTTTTTACATAATTTAATCAGACCAAACAGTATACATATTTTGTCTTGAAAGTTGTGGAAAATATATAACGTTGTTCTCAAGAACACAAACCAGAACAAATCGGTTAGTTTCAATTAGTAATTGTATAATGATTCACTCGTTTACCTAGGTTAGACCTATAAAGTTTTAAAAACAACAATTTATCCATCATAAATCTAATACCGTAAATCATTACCTTGACTCAATAAACTCTGTTGTTTTCAATAGAATTCTTAATAGGTGTAATTAGTTGATTGTATTCTTGAGTTCTATCCGAATCGAATCTAGGAAATGGATAAAACATTTTAATTTTTTTTTTTTAAATTAATTCTGTTTGTTTTTTTATAAATTATATTCTTGTGTAACTCGTGATCTAAAAAAACAAACACTATATCTTCATTATCTGTTTCATTAAACAGTAATTACGTTAAATTACACTTACAAAGTAGGTATTATTTTTCACATGAAACTTATGTTGAAAATTTAGAGCGGAATTTTTATCGGATTTTATTTACAGTCTCATAAAGGTTTTTTCGTGACTCAAAACTGTGATTGATAATCCGTAATGATGATAATAATTAAAAATAAGTCACTTCCGAGGTTGTCTTTTGAGCCGAAAAATTCAGTATGAATTATTGTAAATTGATTAACACTAAAAAATAATTTAAAAGATTTAATTTACAATTTTTTCTTAAATTATTCTGTAGCATTAAATTTTGTAGCAACCGTTCGTAAATACACAAATAATCTCTGAAATGTTCAGTTTTTCCCATTTCAAAACACACTAACCGACTTTTATAGATTATTCAAAATTTTTTCTAGGAGAAAAGAGTTAACACTCTAAATTGGTAAAAAATATGATACATACACAGAAGAGATACAACACTTGAGGTAATAAAAAATGCAACAATACCAAAAAAAAACTAGGTCAAAAAATTTTGCAGTTACTGTTTTGGAATGGGATAGCTGTGATATTTAATTATATTTTAATGATTGAAGTAATTGTTCTAACAAGTTGAAACGTGATCAACTATCGAAATGAATGAAAACATTCTGTTGTAACAATTAGTATATAAACTTGATTTTCTATGAATTTAATATTCTGTTAACATAAAACTAATAATATAATAATAATACAATGAAATTTATTAAACATTCAAAGTATTGCATTAGAAGCAAAATTCGATACCGAAAAGGTGGCGCGGTTCAAACATCACATAGAATAGAATCATACCGTAATGCCAGGTGTTTCGCCAAGTTATTTTCGTGAGCAATTTCACCCCACAATCTACAGAGGCTTACTTGTGTATTTTTAGTGGCACGCGGCATGCGGTATACCACCTCGGTGTTTCGCCATCACACCGAGTAATAAAATATTTATCAAATTAACTTTACATATTATGAATTTTGGTTTTTAATTCAAAACGCGTAGAGATTTATAATTTTTCTTATATTTATAAAAACTAAGCAATTGAAAAACATACGGTTATTAATCATAACAAGTGTTTTTTTCACGCTCATATGTTAATATTATCTCATGAAAATATAATCGATGACTCAGCGATTGAGATAAATCATTTATGTTTCCGTCTTCTACTGTATACGTGACAAATAAGATAAGTAAATCTGTTTTGTTATTACTATTTTTGAAT
>JZSA01000211.1:0-27126 GCA_000956155.1 Cotesia vestalis
TTGTTTTTTTTTTTTTTTTTTTTTTTTTTTTTTTTTTTTTTTTTTTTCATTAAGATACTTTTCATCAGCTTAAATACATAATGATATACATGTCGAGAAAATTATATGCATATATATATATATATATATATATATATGTGTTTACATGTTTATGGGCAATTATATGCCAATACGAAGACGATGAACGTTTCTGTGTCATCATTGATAAATAATGCCAATGTCCACTCTACTCGTGTTTTATAAAAATAAATATAGATACACAAATTATAAATCTTAAATTATCAGGTGTGTTTAGAGCTCGCTGCTGCTTTAAATAGATCTCGCTTAATGCATGGTCAGAATACTAATAAGATTTTGTCGGTCACAGTCGGGCAGGTCATTGACTTTTTTCGAGAACAGTAAATAAGAAATAAATAAATATTTAATTTTTTTTTCCTTACAGGATAAATGCAATTATTATAAATATTTTTGTTTATAAATGTAAAAAAAATTATTATTCAACCACTTAATTGCATGTGAAATTAAATAATTTATAAACTCACTTGGAAATCCACAAATATTTAGCAAAAATCACTATTTTTTTAATTAATTGAATAATTATTAAAATAAAAGTGAAACGCGATGTACATATTGAAATTGATTTTATTGCAATTCATTTTTTATTCGACAAGTAAGCGGATTAAAAGTATCTGTCGACCACATTGTTACTCTACTCATTTAATTGGAGAGATCGTGACAAACTCATAATTCACGAAGCGCGCCAAGGCAGAATGAGATCACGTGTATGGCACGTGATCAGAACAACGTACGAGTGTCAACACACGTGCATTAAAAAATGAAGTATCAAATACACTAAATACGAATTATCGATGTACTATACTTCGTTCGCTAGAATAATTCATTTGTCTTATCCTTAAAATCGCGTTCTAATCAAAGGGATTTATTATTATCTTAACTTTTAACAGTTATTGTGATAAGTAATATTTTTTTATCGCCGGCTTATCAAGTTATTATCTAAAATCAG
The DNA here is from genome assembly GCA_000956155.1 of Cotesia vestalis. Lineage (NCBI taxonomy): Eukaryota > Metazoa > Arthropoda > Insecta > Hymenoptera > Braconidae > Cotesia > Cotesia vestalis. The sequence goes on from JZSA01000211.1 coordinate 1,025, forward strand.
TACTTGTACTGCTATGATACATTTAATCATTTCAATAATTAGTTAAAAATATATTCGGTTATTATTTAAAATTAAAATCTTTATAAATATAATAATTAGAACTTACTGATAATTGGAACTGTTGTATTAAAAAAAATTATTAACCACCCGAAATATTATTTTAAAACAATTAGTACGGTTAGTATTCAAAACTTCTGCTTTGATTAAATATAATATTCTGACTCCAATTAGTTCAATTATAAATCAATTGGTGATTTGCTAATTGGCTAAAAGCATTTTGCTGTTTGTGTATCAAGTATTCAACTAAAATATTGATTGCTTTTCAATAATCTTTGCTAACGAAATTGGGTTTATGAAATAAATTGTTACAAATGTATTTTAACTATTATCGGTTCCCAAAAATTCTACAAATATATTTTGAGAGAATGAACTTTATTGTAAAATTTAATTATTATGAAAATTTTAACTTAAGTTTGAATGTACCAATTTTTCACAGAAATAAAAAATAATTTCTTAACTGGTTATACAACTACGAAACTTGAAAATGAGGATTTAAAATTCTCAAATCATAGTTAAATTTGTTAACAAAATTTTTCGTTATCTCCTCAACTTGAGATCTGTATAAAATATAAAATTCCAGATATTTATTGGTACACAGAATCAAATTTTATAAAAAAAAAGTTTCATGCAATTCTTTTATAACTTCATTAGTTTACTACACGCTAAGAAATTTATGATAATGATTACTACCATTCATTTTTAATGATTACTATTCCCCATGATAATTTAAATATTATTCGCTTTTATGTTAATTGTTAATCTTGCATAATAACTATTACAATTACAATATTAATGATTATCATCATAAGAGTAATAGTTACCACCACGATAGTAATTATTACTATCACGATATTATTAGTTACCATTATGATTTTAATGGTTACTATCGTATATTTAAAGACTTCAATATTGTTTTCAAATAGTCCTTCATGTAGATTTCTTCAGAAATTTACATTAAAGTTAAATTTTTACGAGATAAGCGGGAAGTTCTAGGAATGGCCTGTAGGGTCAACCCTTTTCCAGATTTTTTTTTTTCAAAATAGCAGCATTGAATGATTTCAGAAAGTAAAAGGTGGTTTAATTCAAGTGTTTTCTCGGTGTATGTCTACTAATATTATTGTATAAGTGCAACATGGTTGTGACAGAGGCATTTAAAGATCACAAAATTGCTTACGCCTGACTAGTCGGGTATAAAGCACAACCTCATGCGCTTCGCGCTATGAGGCGTGCAAAAAAAAAATCTCGTGGGTACTCAAATAACAAGTCTCGATGTGTGTAATATCGGAATGAGCTTTTGTCTTAGAAAATTCAAACAAAATTTCAATAATTTTTTAAAAAGTTATTTTGAATAATTTCGCGCTTCTCAAAAATTGTAGAAGATTGAAGTACATAATTATAAATACAAATGCTACGCCCACACAATTTGACAATTGGAAGTGATAGTCCATAATGTTTGTATACATAAATTTCAAATTAAATATAAATATTAAATTATCTTGTAAATTCCATTTCTGTGCGCATGTTGAATATACGTTAAGAAGTAGAAAAATTACTCGTGTTCAATAGAATTCATCGTTTAAGCTTGCAAAATAATATTTTTTAACATTCGTGAAGTGAAAAATACAATCGAGTGCTAGTAGTATTCCCAATGCAAGATGAAAATAAATATTATCTATTGATGGTAATAGTTACGATGTTTATAACTTCCTGCTACGAAAATCAATTATTTTCAAAAAATCGAGAGGTTATTGGTTTCGGCCCGGTTTTTAAACACTGATTTCTCATCAAATCTCCACGTTTCAAAGTACTATGAAGCCCTTCTGACTGTTTCTACAGGAATGTCTCTGTGTATAAATTCCTTATAACTTATAAATTAATGTGTCGATCAATACCAAAAACTGGTCAGCTCTTAACATAACTTCAAAATTTTACGTTGAATTGTTTGGTAGGTAACAAATTATTTTTATCTTGCTTGAAAAACTTTAATTCTAACAAAATTTTTTGATGCAATGATGCAAAATTTTTTATCGTGTACATTCAATCTTTCACAAACTTTAAATTATCAATCATGTATTTTTCGAAAAAAATTTGAGCCCTAGAAATGTTTTATTTTAAATTCAACAACACAATACATTCTTTTACGAAGACAAAATTAATACACTGTCCTAAATTTTTACGCCGACCATACAGTAATTTTCTACAGTAAAATATTCAATAAAATAGTTAATATTATCATTATTTAAAGGGATAAATGTACTTTATTGATAAATCTTGCCCGCGAATTAAACGTTGAGCGTAATCCTTAATTTACGAATCTCCGGCATTACCAAGGCTGTTTATTATTCGCTTTCATCTCGGTCGACCATTTATCGTTAGGGTGTCAAGCGGATACTCGAAGCCGGCCTCTCATTTCCGGGATGATTCTCCTCTTCTGATAAACCAAGAGACCATTACCGTCACCCTAACTATCATGCTGGTGTTATTGATTGACACGACACGAAATCAATGCTCGATTATTTTCGTTCTTCAACCGATAGTTGTCTTTGATGGTAATTTCTTTAGCTTGAGTTAGAAAATTCACAATCAGCTTTAATTATTCACTGATTCATTACTAATGTAAATAAAGTGTGGAATTTAAAAACGAGCATGGCGAATTCAAAACCGCATTTCTTTAATCGTGTCTACTCGCATGTTTAATTCGATGTACTGCGAGTATGAGGTATTTAAAAGCATGAGGTTAGTCAGTGTGGACAGTTGGCAGCGACTATTACAAATTCAGCGGCAGGCAGCAGCGACGATTTCAGCAGACAGAGTGGTGCCAGCTCGATCGCTTCGTCCCATACCTAAGTTTCTTTTTTTATCTCTATTTTTTCGCTCTCTATGTCTATTCAATCGGCATTTTAGCCTTTGTTTCTTGGTAACATCTGCAACGATCTCTTTTTCCCAGTACACTGATGCTGATCCCGTTGTTGCTGCGATACGTAATTTTCACTAGTGCAGTCATTTAGTTACTCTGATTCCCCCACTTAACGAGTCGAGGTCGAGCCAGCAGGAGGGGAATAGAGATCTCGTCTCTGTATCTGCTGTATTATATAATCTTATCTTTGAGATTGTCATTGGCACCTTCAACGTTTCAGGGACATTAAATGTTATCATATTCATATTTTCTTGAGCTAATTTATCAAATAAATTTTCTTGTGTTGTATCTTTATTTTTAACACTTATCAATGTCATTTTTTTTTTTTTTTTTTTTTTTTTTTTTTTTTTTAAGATACTGATAATAATAATGATGTTATCCATTTTAATCGATGTTCAATTAATAGATGATAACATTGGTAATTTTATATTCATGCAAATGTAACATCGTCCTCGACACTAATTTGTGTGTTAAAACTCATCAAAATATAAATTTAGTCTTATTTAAGTCTGATCCTAACAAATCTAATGCAATGAAATCAACTAATTCCAGACTTTACAAAATACATTTCAACGGACACTTTATTTGCTAAATGGAAACAATACGTGCAAATTATTAGATGAAACCTTCAAGTTTCGAATAAAAAACTGTAAAATAGTCTGATTTGATCTTGCGATTAGTTGTACCGAGTAAACGTTTCCGGAAATGGCTTCGAGAAGGGAAAAAAAAAAACAAAAAAGAGAGACAATTGAGTTTAAAAAATAAACATTTAACTGCTTAGCAACTAATTGAATCTAAACTTGTACTTCTGCAAACGTGCACAGCATCATACGTGCACCTGCACATATTTTCATGGACACGCGACCGCAAGGAAGGCATTTCTGTTTTATATCGTGTATGATGTTAGAAGTGTTGTCGGTAGATTTCAAATACACCTAGAATTAATATAGATTAATACCAAGTGTTGAAGAAATCAAAACTGAATAATATCAGTTATTGTAATTTTTTTTTGTATTATGTATTGATTCAAATACTTGAAATATGTTTTTTAATTTAATAATGCTAAAATACTCAAATACGTGAGTCATGCGCACAATAATGGTCACATTCATTTATAATAAATACTACACCGGCTGTATTTTATTCGAATAATTTATTTTACAAAGATTCTTTATTTGAGCTCAAAGAGCTTTTGATAATTATCACACTTGTTTTTAATTTGATCAGCGGTTTTAAGACAATAAAATATTTTAATGTTGTTTACTTGATATTTCATCATTATTTTTATCGGTCATGTCTATATGTAGATATCTAATCATATAAATTAATGTACATTTGTTGAGGCATCCGAAAAAATCAGCAATTTTTTTTTATAGGTATATTATTTCAAAACTGTAACAATTTCTTCATTATTATTATTATATCATTTTAGTTCTAAACTCTTGAAATAGTTTAACTTTATAATTAACGCATTTAGGTAAAATCCTTTCATAATAAAATATAACTTTCAGGATTATAATATAATATCCTACTACATATTACACATTATCTGACGGTCTGAAAATATAATCTCCAAAAGATAAAACGTCACTCAAAGAAAACTTTTGTCAGTTTCCATCATGTTGCATGCATGTGTATGAAATATTTAAATTTGAATGATTTAATAATAATTTATAGAAATCCGTTTTCCAGTACCTCGAAATAAAAAAATTGTTGTAGTTTTCAGTAAACTTAAAAAACAAAAATATTGCATCTAAAACTTTTTAATCATTTTAATGAAATTTATTCTGATAAATTAAACTATCAACAAGTATAAAATAATTTTTTTAATCTAGAGTAGAAGTACCGGTTTTGGCCATCTTAGGACCATTTTTGGCCACTTGGTATTTTAGTTAATTTGTAAAAAATTTAACTATTCAAGTATAATTTTTATAGCATTTATGAACTAGTACATTTATACGAATTAAATCCACAAAGTCTGATAGAAATATTTATACAATATTTTGAAAATAAAGTGGCCAAAAAAAGTACACTGGCCACAAACGATACTTCTACCCTATTTATTGAAATTTTTGTTACTATAAAAGTTATCAAAAATAAGACAGAGAAAGTTTATTGATTAGTTAAATACTTTTCTTACTGCACATTATCTTTGAGATAAACGAAATGAAAAAGTCGATAAAAGTGGGTTATAGTTATAACTATAGACAATAAACAAATTAATAAAGAATGGATAAAATGGAAATACTTATGTAAAAATAGCTGTTATTTCATCTTCATAATCTAGTTTGAGAAGATGATGAAATAAGCTTCCGTGTTGCATTAGTCTAATAATAAAATAATATGGATTATTTATCGAGGTCCTGATATCATTCTCGCCAATAGTTTTGTCTTAACTCAACTCTTTGTTTATATAATTAACCAACAGTGACTTTAAGATTACGTGCTTAATCTAATTTATGAATTAAAATACTAATAAGCGCAGAATTTATCTTTTATTTTATAATTTTTATTCTTATTTAAATTTTATGAAGTTAATTGCATATAAAATGCTTCTATTGTATTGATTTTCTACGTTTTGAATGCACTCTATGTTGTCTTTTTATTTTGCTTTGTTGTTTCGACATCTACGATACGTGATATGCATTCGGCAGTATCAAACTTATTCATGTTATTCACGATTCATCGAATCCCTTCGAACTCGTAAATGTTTTTTATGGATTCCCAGCTGAAGATTTTCCATTGCTAAACTACTTTTTTTTTTACTTTTATGTTCAGTACACGAAAAGTCCTAAAAAAAAAGAAGAGCTATATAAACTATTCGGCAGACTATACATGTACCGTTCTTTAAACGATTCCATTGTAATTTCGAAACTGCCAATGATTATTGCTGATATTACAAAAATCATAAATCGTTAGTCATTAATTTCATTGTTAGTTACTTGATATTGTAAAAAATATCTTCCCAATTTAAAATCAATATTTGTTATACAAATATTTTGAAATAATATCTTTTTTTCAACATCTCGATAGATTTTTCCTTGTAGAGCAGAATAACAGAATTTGTTCCTCAATAACTTCCTACATTTTTTTGTCTTCATTCCAATTAGAGATGTCTAATTCTTAAGGGTCTGCTTTTAGTTTTCTTCCTGACTGATTTTTAGATCTGATGCAAGACTTTTTCTTGCATTAAAAAAAAAATTAAAATATATATTAAGTAAATATTAAAAAAAAAAATGGAAAATCCTATTTAGTCCTGTTTAGTGGAAAATCTTATTTAGAGACCCTGTTATTGGCCTTCTGACTGTTGGTTTATATACAAGGAAATAAACAAATAAATTAATAAATAAAATCCAAAAGTGCACAACTAGGCTGTTCTCATTCAATAATGAAATAGGAATTAAATAAAAGATGTTAAAAAAAAAAATAAAAAACAGCTGAAATAGGACGATAATCCACAGACACCCTTAGGGGGATAAATGTACACAATATATATAGAAAACAGTCTTTTGGTTTTCTTATTTTATTAATTGCAAATAAACGAAAATGAGTTACCTAGTCATTCGCATTCAGTAACTTACAATTCTTTCAAAGAATTGAAAAAAAGTTTGACTTAAGTAATGGATTTTTTCGCAAGTTACAGTGTTTTCAAGGTTTCATAGATGACAGACGGAACATTTTGATGTTTTTTTACGTTTCTATTGCACTTGATAAATTTTTGTGAAATATGGAATTATTCTCAGATAATACATAAACTATAATGTTTATATTAAATTTTAGCGTCTAAATATACCTCTAAATTTTCAAAGCGGTTCCCAGAACTTGAACAAGCTGGGGCAATATAATTTTAACAGCACTTAAACCTTTAATAGGTTTATAGACTAGTGATAAGCATTGTGATTTGTATTAATTACTAAAAATTAAATAAAATTTATAGCTAAAAATTAGTGTAGTTAAAAATATCCCCTCTCCTGAAAATGATCCTCTAAAAGTGAAATTTATTTTAATTAATCTCGAAAATTACAAGGCAAATCATTTTCATTTTTTTTAAATTCTTCGAACAATCTTATTCTTCATTTTACTAGCTTTTCGATAGAATGATGAAATTCCTTTGATGGAAAAAATTATAAAAATTGTTATTTCTCCATGTTTCTCCTATGTGACATGTACAAAAAATGTCGTTTTTAATTGCAATTATCTCAAGTTAGGTGAAGTTAATCGTCTTCAGCGTGTGTATTTTAATCGTATATTTATTATGCATTTAACAGCTTGCATTCAAAGTTACGAAGATTTTTAAAAATATTGCTTTGATAACCGTACTACCTTAATTTATTGATTGTATAAATTTATGATTCTTATTATAAAAAGTTGATAATTAGATATAATCAGTCAAAATTTCATATGGATTTAATATTTTGTTGCACGTGGCTGAATTATGCGTCATAGGCAATTATTAGATTATAATAATACACAGTAAAAAAATTTGCGTCATTACGTCAAATAATTTTGTGTTAAATATTTAACATTTATTGTGTTTAATTAACAATTAGCAAAATTTTTTACTGTGTAATACATCTAGAGCTTTATCTAATGAATTTACCTCTTCACGTACTCAGTGAATTTCAACATTTTTATGAATAGTATATATCAGACATTGATAAGAGTGGCTTGTTATTTTAAATAATAATTACTTATATCAATCAGTCAATTCTTAATTAGATTTTCGTTCTTATTTTTACCATCATTTTTCTTAGACGATTAGAGAACAAAAAACATCGCCGTCGCTTTATGCTTTAGGTTATTCGTTATCGCTAAAGTGTCGATTGAGTCATCATACCGTAAAGCGGTCTCAAGGATACACCTCATACTAATACTGAAGAACCGAGAATCAACCGTGGAAAAGTTTGTACATTTATTAGCCAATCAATGTACATTGTGCATCATCTTTGTTTTACTTTTCTTTGTTGGTTGAAAGTCAACTGTTTATTATTATGCAATAACATATCCACAGCGGTGTTATTTCTAAGAATATTAAAAAAAATATTATTACATCTTTAATGGTAACCGACGATTGATTATAATTTATTTAAAAATATATATTAGAATTGATAGTGCAAATGATATAAATGTTTGAATAAAATTTGTAACTGTTACAAATAAACTTAATGCTTAGTATATCTGTTGATATTACAATAAAAGTCGCTTTAATCTTATCCAGTCCTTTTAAAATTTATAAATAATATGAAATTAGTAAAAATTTAATTTTTTTTTATAAATGAAATTACCATAATATAAATTATTTTATATAGAGATATTTTTTTTTTTTAAGAAATTGAATACGTATAAAATAGATATCAAATTCAATCAATCATACTCATTAATGGTGTTTACTAATTTAAAAAAATATCAAAATTTCGGAAATGACGGACATTAAAAATTATATTAATTAATATAATTCAGTCTCGACAAATACCAAAAAATTCACTGAATATTTTTAGAGTAAAACTCTTTTTTACTTTACTAGAGTAATATTTATCGTTAAAAAAAAAAAAAAATTATTTATTTCATAACTGATGATATAGTGTTGTAATATCACAAAGCTCCATTTTTAACTTTCCACTAAGAAAATCGAAAATAAAAAAAAAAATTGGGAAGTTATTGGTTTTACAAAAATCAAGTTTTCATCAGATCTCGACTATTGAGGTCTCAGAAAGTTTCCCTGACTATTCCCGCGGTGATATCAACGTGTCTGTGTGTACATATGTATGTGTGTGTTTTTTTGAAAAAATTAGTTTCTTTGAAATATTTTCTGAACGGCTCAACCGATCGATTCTAAAAACTACTCAGCTCTTGGCTCTAAAATCTCAAAAAACCACGTCGATCGCCATCGGTCCATTCAAAATCAGTTGATTCGTGAGATATCGTTATCGGAAACAATTGAAAAAAAAGTTTTTTTCAAAATTTCTATAAAATTTTTAGTCTGACCAGTTCGCCCTCCAAAATTCCTAAAAGAGCTCAAAAAACTGCATTGAATGCCGTAAACCGTGAGAAAATCGGTGATTATTGACAAAAAATAGTGTTCTATGAAACTTCTATCATACTTTTGAGCTCAGAGAGCTCAAAAAACACAAAAATTATTTTTCTGAGCTCGAGTAGCCTAAAAACAAATTAAATGAAATATTGAGCGTTTAGGTACGGAGTTAACGGGAAGTTGCAGGGATGGTCTTTATTTAGGTCTTTATTAGGGTCAACCGTTTTCCTAATTTTTTTTATTTTGTACCATTAGCGCGAAAATTATTTGCAAACAAGTTTATAACTAACTAAAAAAGAAAAGGGAATCTATTAATATTACATTGTCGATAAAGTAGAAACTTTTTATGATAAAAAATTTTTTCCTAAAATGAATAGCTATCAAGCTTTTATAAAAACAAAGTTTTGTTTATATTTTACCGATTTGTCATCAGGACTTGTGATCAGGTATATATACAGGTATATATATTACAGAGCTGTTTTTTCCGTGTAGTAATTTAAATTTATAATTGCGAATTCAACCACCAATTCACATTTTAGTAACTCGAGCACTAGTAATTTGTGGAAATAATTAGTGTAACTATATCTTAATTCTATTGAAACACTTGCACATAAGAACGATATTTCCTGCCCCTTACTATTATTATTATTAAATTACATGTTACTATAAATATTTCAATTACTAATTTACTTGTAAAATCTATTCATAACTTGAAGCTCATTGATTCAACATTTGCGGGGATTACATGCAATTTATTTTCATAAATATTTATCGCTAAAAGTTTCAATTGAATTATTAAAATTAAAGAAGCAGAAGAAAAAAAAAATATCAAAAATAAAGAGAGGATTGGCAAGAATCTAGGGCTGAGTTTGCAACAAAAAGTTAGCTAAATTGAAAAGCATAAAGAATGGTACAGAGAACAAAGTTAAATAAGAACGAAAGCCGGAAATGAGGAGCAGAGAAGAGAGGGGAATTTAAAAAATTTTTTTCTTTGTTTTTACTTTAATAAAGGGGTAATTTAAAGTGGTCCTGTTTTGATATCGCGGGGAACAGAACACAATCCATTACATATATATTATATTAAACTAATCGTGGCACGTGAATATGAAGTCGGTGGTGGTTTTCGTACATGTACATAGTAGCTCTTTGGCTTACTATTGAGAACTATATAGTACTATCCGTTATAACGGAGTACCAGTACAGCTTCACAGAAGAAGGAAAAGATATAGATATAATAGATGAAGAGAAGGGGCGAGTAAGGAAAGAAGTAACTGGCTAGTAATAGCAGTATGGCAGTGTGGCAGTGCCGTAACGAGCTACGCTTTCTCGTCCATTGAACTCTACCGTCTTTAACACTAACCTCACCCAATCCTTTACTTCTAACCAGTGCCGGAAACGTACGATATTGTTAAAACGCTTTTTTTTTTGTTATTAAAATTTTTTTCTTTCTTATCTTTTTGACGCAATTACGTTGATAGCGGAGAAAAAATATCAGGTCAATGAACCCGACCTTTTTTTTATTCTTAATTGCATGTATGATTTATAATAATAAACGTGCTCAATTATTCTGTTTGTCATTTAAAAAATCGTCTACTTGAGTTGTACAGAGAGATTGATTTTTTATTCATTTACATTTTATTGTTGTTCAAATTAAATCACTAGTATTTAATCATTTGAAATTATTCAGTTTGAGAACATGTTTTTAAATTTTAGTTGCAAATATGTATTTTAGTGAAAATATGTATTTTTCAAAAATTTGCATTATAAATTTAAACGATTTATTTTGATACACTTGTCATTTAATGTTTATAAATTTTGAAAACTTTATTATTAATTTTCTATAATGAGCTTTTAAAAATCAATCTTTTCAAAATTTTCGACTGAAGGTTACTTGAAAAGCAAAAATTAATTTCAGTTGTTTAATAATTTAATGTAATTGAAGAAAAATATGTCCGTTATATGTTTGTTTGTTTTTTTTTTATTATTTTTTATTTTGATTATTGAATAACAAAAGTTTCTATTTACTTGGTAATTGAACCTTGGTCAAGGGTTTTTAAATTACTCATTACCTTTTGATTTTTATTCATTCTTTTTTATCTTGTTTTATTCGAAATGTTTCAAAGGTTTTGTATTATCACGTGTTTAAAAACATTTTTATCCATAGAAGATTATTTATTAATATCAATATAATTTTAACCACAGTTTTTCGTTATTATACTTAAAAAAATGAAAAAACAATTTCATTCAATTAGCTGAACATTTTGAAATGAAAGAGATAACGATGAGAAAGATAAAAATGTATATAGTTTTCTCAAATTTTTTTGAATATTCAATAACAATTTATCAAATCTGCAAAACTGTATACTCCATTAATTTTTTTAGTCAGTGCAATCAGATAGGATAGAAATTGATGAAAAAACAATTTTCGACGTTTATTTTTTCACATCATTCTTTTATTCATTAATTTTGAAATTTTAACTTTATATGATAATAAAATCGAATACTGATGAATGTGAGGTTAAAAAAATAGCTTTAAAGGTGTCACGGAAGTTCGGGTGCAACAACCGGCTGTGATTATAATTAAATATGATGTACTCTTTTTTGTTAAAAAAATAAACATTCTTTTATACCACACTTATTTTTTCTATCATTTCAAACTACTCTCGTCATTAATAATGTATGCCTTAAAAATAATGATAAGTATGCAAATACCCTATTTTTTTCTGTGTGATGTATCAATTCACTTTGGTTTTTCCTAAATTAATAATTTTTTTTATCGTTTGTTATTTTGATTTAATAAAAACGTTTTTATTGATTGGAATAAAGTACTTCACAAGCTAATTTTAACATGAAGCTGCCATAATTATACGCATATCTAATCGCTTAAAAAAGGTTTCATCCTATTTATATAAATTTTATCCAGCACGCTTTATTGCATTATTTACAAGTTATGTTTATTGTTTATTTTTTTGTTATTGATAACGAAATCATGTTTTTAATTTTTAGAAATCAAAAAAACAATTATTTTTCATTAATAGTAGAGCTTTAATTCATCTATTAATGATCTAAAAAAGTCGTTAACTTACCACTAATGATTAAAATAAAAACTTGTGTACAATTCAATTCTATTTTTATTAGTCTACATATTGCCTGTTTATTATTTTTCTACCATACCAAAAGGTAGACTGAATTATAATATAAGACTATTAGTAGTTATCAAAGGTAAATCTCCCTTACACTATTTTAAAAAATTTGTTCAACTTGAATACAGTTGTCATTGAATAGACATGTATCTGAGTAAAGATGTAACTGATATAAAATGTAACTGAGTAAAGTTAAAGCTGAATACAGTTAAAATTGAGTAAAAATGTAACTGATGAGAGTTGAACTTGAATTTAAAAGTAATTGAATGAAAATATTGCTGATTAGAGATGACATTACTCGCTGTGAATAGAGATGTTTTAAATAGACCTGTAACCTTGCCTTCGGATCGGTCCACTCGATAACAGTTTCACGGGTTAGCTGCAACTCAGAAATGAAAAAAAAAAATTACCTAAAAGTAAAGAATTACAAAATAAATCTTAAGTTTACATATTTCAAAAAGAAACTGGAAAAGTTTGAATTCTAATAGACGTCACATTTTAAAGCAGTGTCCTTTGTTAGTTTTTAGTTACTTATAAAAGATTGATGAATCATTTAGTGTTAAGCAGATGTTAAAAAGTTATAACTATATATAGTGTATAAAAATATATAAATCGTAATAAACAAGACATAGAAATAACTATCGAGCTTGTTTGGTACAATGAAATTTTTTGACCTCGATAGAATATTTTATGAACATCTCAACAACACCTGGGTTTAAATAAATAAATTCCGACTTAACTTTTTTAAACCAAATTTGGTACTAACTGAATTACATTAATGATAAAAAAAAGGAACAAACACCTGCCCGACCTTGTGAGTGTTCATGAACACACTAAAAAAAAGTATGTACTTTTTAAATAATTTTTTTGCACTAATCCCTTCAAAGTTGTTTAAAAAAGAAAAAATATAGTAGGAGTTACAAAAAAAAATTCCAACGGCCTTATTTTGTCGGTGAATAAAATGTGGATTTTCTTTACTTTCTTTGCCTAGTCGGATTTTTAAAAGCTTTCGTTTTCCTTTCCTGCAGCATGCTTCACGAACAAAAGATTTGTAGCTAAAATTCCGAAGAAGCTGTGAAACTGTTGTTGCTCGGTGCATATTGAAAACACAAAGGGAATGAAGACGAGGAAAATAAATGAAGAGAATGCATTATATATATATATATATATAAGATAAAATAGTAACGGGAGCAAAAGGCTTCGTTTTCCATTTTCTATCTTTCTCTCTCTAGGTCCATCCTTCGTCATTCAGCATTAGTATCGATAGGTGACAAGTACAAAGACCCATTACGGAAGAGTCTATCTTTATTTGTTGTTCTCAAAAATATACGCATTACATAAAATATTGTACATATATATATACGATAGATATATATTGATTTCACCAACAAACATGCTGAGAAAAGTGTGTGCATACTATAGTATAGCAAGACTTTTGGTACATTAATTCTTTTAATATAAGAGGGAAGTAATAGACTTTCCTTCAATCTAATTCGTTGTACATACACATGCACACAAATTTTTCTTTGTTTCCTCCTTTGTTCCGGAAATCTGAACTCATGCTTGGAAGAAATTAGGGGAAAATATTTCCCAAAGTATAATCATCATTATTATTATTATTTTTTTATTTTTTAAAGATCGTCGGTTGGAACAAAAAACAAAAGACAAAATTCAAATGATTCTCTATTTAACACTGATTTAATCATCATTTTGATGTAAATTATTTTTTTATCTTTTCCCCTTGACATAAATCTAGTCACGCCCACTTCGTGTCATCGACATATTAAATGCACAGAGTAAATAATTATAAAATCAATTTACTACTGTAGTCATTTTAAATAAACTACTGCCGGAAACAAAGTGGACAGTAGACAATTTTAGTTTCAATTATAGACGACATCGCATTATTTACTTCTTGTTATGTTTTATATACATATATATATGTACTACGGTAAAATATATTAACTAGTACAGTAGAATATCTTTAGTATGGCTAGTAATTTTTTTTATTAGGGTATCAGCTGAGTCGAGCTAGCCTTTTGTGTTAAATCAGGACTGTATAATTTACACACACTAATTTATTATCTCTGCTTATCAAATCATTTGACAACATTTTATTCTGCTCAATATTATTTAAAAATTACTACTCCGAAAATTGTAAGGTCAGCGACCTCTTAGAGAACTTTCTCGCTCTTATTTTTTTTGGAACCGGAAAAAAGCAGAAAAAAAATTACTTAAAATTTAATAATGAGGCTGGCAAAATATTATGTCATCATGTAATAAAGTTTGTTTGCTTGCATAAATATACATATCATAATAGTATATGTAAACCGATGAAAATTATTATAAAAAAAAAAATTCTTTGTTTCGTCGTTGGTGATGCAAAATGTAGAGACGGTACGGGAAAAATACACATGCATGTAGAAGTGGATTTTCCCCCACTGTATTTTTGTCTCCACTTAAAACTCCCACTATTTCGACCCGGCCAGATGATCGCATGGCAGTAGCGCGGTGCTCGAGGCGTCAGTTAGCAACCAGCGTTCTCTTGATATAGTGACTTTTTTTACTGTGTAGCATTATCACAATGCTTTGTGTAACTTAGATCTTATTATTAATTTTTTATTTATTAATATAAATGTGTAATTACTTAGCAGCGACATATTGTTGATCGAATAAACGAACGATTTATCATTTTTTTGGTTTTTTATAAATATCGTATCAAGAGACCTAATTTAACTGATTGCTACTGTTATTTATGAAAATAACTTTTATTGTAAAACTTAAATAAATTTTTAATTGCAAATTACGAAATATTTGTAAATTTATTATTGACTGTGATATGACTGACAGTTTTTACTCTTTATTATTGAAGAGTGATTACTTTTTGACGTTTTAATAATATTTATTGTCATAATATTGTGCCAGTTAGAGAGTCAGTGATTATTAAACGCACATTATTTATTATTTTTCAAAATTCCGGTGGCAAACGAAATTGAGTACCATCCGGAGACTCATGTGGTCCCGGATGGTGCTTTCAGCATGGGGCAACTTATAAATGATGTAAGTTTTCCTTGATATTTCATTTATTATAGTTATTATTCATATCATAAATTAATCATACTTTCATTTAATTACAAAACACACTCTATTTCATTTTTTCCGAATTATTCCGAATTATTATATATTACCAAAATTATTTTGGAGTACTTATAAAATTGTTATCAATTTTTATTCTTCAATTCATTTTTTAAACTACGTAATAAATTTAATCAATTTAATCATTTGAAGCCGCGTCTCCTGTAAAATATATAATTAAACCCCATTTATCGCAATAAAGCACGTCGTTTTTTTTTTTATCTACATTTTGTTATTTTTTTGTTTATTGCATCATCTACTGGAAAGTAATAGACTATTTATGGGTATATCATTAATACCCATTTTAGTTATTTTAGTAACAAAAATAAAATAAATTATTGAGAATTAACAAGTGCGTAAATCATTAAAGTAAATATTTTTATTGCGCTGGTATCAATTTTTCAGACAAATTTTAATAAAAATAATTTACCATTCATATGTTTTTATGCAATATTTAAACGTGTTAGCTACCGGTATTTTTAACATGAAAATCCTACAGTTATTTTTATTAATATTTTTCAGCCTTGTGTGCTTTAATATAAAATTTTTTTTAAATTAAAAATCAATTTTATTTTTTACTTTTTAAAACAGAGAAAAAGATTTTTTTTTAGATGTTCACTCCGTTAAATTTATTATTTTTAAAATATCAAAAATTAATTGTCTTGGAAAATAATTACTGCTTGTTAATAAAAATTTGTTCAAAAAGCTTTCAAAGATTATTTTATGATTCAATCAGAAACCAATTGTCACATTTTTTATCATAATTTTGAGTAATTTTTCCTCTAATTGGGAATATTGCTCTACAATTTAGAACAATTTAAATGTAAGGAAAAAGAAAACAGTTATTTTTTCTTGTTGTTTTAAGCTGAGAAAGCTCTTTTTATAAAAAATAGCTAAATTGCAGTGGTCTAGTCAAATTGTAGCTTTTTTGGTAAAATTCTTACGAGAATTAAAAAGTTCAATTTTTTTTAGCATTACCAATTCAGCAAACCGCTGAAGTCTTCAAGAGATCTATCGATAGCGCTATAAAAAATAAAAATTTTGCCTTAAAACCGCGAAAAAGCATTTTTATAATTCGAGCCCTTCAAAACCTTCAAAAACCAGGATGTCTCACAAAATATTTTTTTTTAACTTCCCGTTAAGAAAGTTGAAAATTTTCCACCAAAGGGAAGTTATTAATTTCAGTCCGATTTTTGGCAGACGAGTTTTCATCGGATCTCCACGTTTTGAGGTCCCAGTAAGTCATTCTGGCTATTGCCGTCGAGGTGTCCGGCCGTGTGTTGTTTAAAAATTTACAAAATTTTGTTTTTCGGTATTTTTTTTAAGATATCTTCGAAATTTCTCAACCATTCGGTGTTTTGAGCTTGAAAAGCTCAAATATTAACCAAAAAACACATTTAAAGGCGCTTCAAATTCAAACAGAGAGAAGTTCTAGGGTTGACCTACGAGGTCAACCGATTTCCAATTTTTTTTTTCTATCAGACTTTTGAGCTGGGAGAGCTCAAATGCATCAAAATATTATCTCTTCGAACTCAGTGAGCTCAAAATATCACATAAATTATATTTTGAGCTCAAAAATGTCATAAGTACAATTTTAAGTACTCAGGTATGGAATTAGCGGGAAGTTACAGAGATGGCCCCTAAAGGGTGAACCGTTTTCCTAATTTTTTTTTATTTTTTTTTCTCGGATTTTGAAGTTTTCTAAATCTGCTGAAAAATTTTCAGAGTGGTATAACGAAAAACAAACATTGAAGGAAAAAAATTTTTTTTTGGAACGAAGTTCCTTACGGCAGGCTTGGAGGAGATAGGGATTTTGCTGGGGGACCTAACTGAAAAAAATGTGATAGTAAAACTGTAAGAAAAAGTGCGTGGAATAAAAGCGTTAAATGAGACGTGCGCAGGCGTCACAGTCGTATACACAGCGAGTAGAGTATAATACCTTTATCTTTCTCCCTCTTTCTTTTCGTTCTCTCATTCCTTCTCTCTCTATTACCACTCCACCCCGCCAATGCATAGTATATCGCGTGCTTAAAGGTAAAAGGGCTTATAGCTAAGGGTTAATAGGGATTTGTGGTGAAAGGGCGTATAAAAAAATTTTTTTTTGCCATTCGTTTTAAAATTGTCAGAAACGTAAAAATCTGTGAAAAAAAAAAAGTTGGTATCCTAAAGCTGAAAGGGCGTATATCTTGAGATATAAAGTACTACTTAAAGGTAAAAGGGCGCATAAAAAAAATTGTAGTTTTGATAACAAATGTTAAATAATAGTTTCACAAGACGAGTTATGCTCAAATTACAGCCCCATTTACAAAGTTTAATATAAACAAATAGAAAATAAATCAATCAAAAACAAATTACGTAAAAATTAAGTAATAAAAAAAATCACAATGACAGATAACATTCAAATATTTTGAAATTTCCCGCTTTTTTTAAGCATTGTAATATTTTAAAATTATAACATTTGAATATTTTAAAATTTCATATTTTTCTTCAAACATTATAATTTCATGATAATTGTTCATGTTTTTAAATTTTATAATAACTATTTGTTAAAATAAAAAGCGAGAAAATAATCACGCGTACTTTATTGTTTTTTGGATATATTTTCTTTTGTAACTTTTAAAAAATTGTACAGTTGGGGTTTTACGCCGGTACTACAGAAAGTTTTTTTTCACATTTTTAAACTACGAATATGTTCCTTTGTAAACCGAGCCGAAAAAAAATTATACGCCCTTTCACCTTTAGATCACCAAAATTTTGAATTCTCAAAAGTAAAAGAGCGTATAATTGAAGACATACGCCCTTTTACCTTTCAAATTTTTTTTTTTTCAATTTTAAGTGTAGAATGTGTCTACTACTTAATTGGCAATAAAAAAAAAAATATGCGCCCTTTTACCTTTGCAAAGGGCACAAATTGTTATAAGCCCTTTTCCCTTTAGGCACGCGATATACTCATTATTTCATGAACTCATGAATACATGAATACATATTTCTATGTAATTTTGTGTTGATAAACAAAAATAAAGAGACGTATTTTGTTTAATAATTTTTTTTTTTTTTTTTTTTTTTTTTTTTTTTTTTTTTTTTTTTTTTTTTATTAAACTAAAGCATCGACTCCAAAATTTATTTCAATGAATGAACTTTAAAAGTTTCTATACACAAACAATTTTACTGATGCTGCCAAAAATTCTAAAGTTGCCCATTCGATTCTAATCTGTGATTGATATAATTACAGCAATGAACGTGTTACTTTCATCAGGAATAGGTCATTTTTTCTTCTATAATTTAGATATTATAGTGTCTCATCGTTTCTCTCCTTTCTCTTTACTTTACGAACATAAAATTGTTTTCCAAGCCCAAACCGGTTTCCCTTGAGTTCTGAGTTCTCGTTTCCAACGTTGTTTATGCACAACGGTCATGGGACGCCTTCCTCACGAAGACTCCGTTTTAGCTATATCGGATATATAGGGAAAATAAAAAAAAGTTCTAACATAAACATACTTTGTCCTCTATTTCAATAACAACCACACTAGCACTGCTACAGTGAGTTTTTTAAACCATCATCATAAATATTTAAATCTGACTTCGCTTTTGTGGTATAACCATCTTAACGAAATAAACTAACGATTGAAAAAAACATAAAATTTTATAACCAGTCTGTCATATAATGTTAATTTCATTTCGTTATTAAAATACTTTCGACTTGGTAAAATGTATTATTTACTCTGAAATTTATTTATTAAAGAATTTTAAATTAATTATGAAAGAATTTTTTTTTATTTCAATTTACATTGATTTATTTTATAAACAATTTTCGTTTTTAATTTATTTTTTTTTCCGTAGCTACAAAAAATTACAAATTCAGCCATATGCATTAGAGTTGTAAAAAAAATGTTTCTCTACTTTTTTTTTTTTGAATCTTCAAAAACTTTACCCCATCAAAGTTGATACACTAAATTTTTCAGATAGGATACATCCTCTGTAAAATATTTTTAAATTATTAAGCAAATATTACAGACTTCTTTGTCTTTAATTCGATATTACTTATTGACAACAGATTATTTCTTACTTATGATAACTATTGTTATTTTATTATAAAATGTACCATGCGATAATTTAAAGATACAAATTTTGAATTAATTTTTTATAATTGAAATAAGTTTCTCGAACTTCAAAAATATCTGTTTCGTTTCATTCGATTAGGAAGAAAAGAGTTTTTTAAAAGGTAACATTATCATTCTTTTTCCTAGATTTTAATAATTAAGAAAGTTTTCTGTGTTGCATTCGCAGACGAGAATTTTTAACAGTTGAAGGGATTAGAACTTGAAAAGTATAAGTTACAAGAAATTTTCCTTCTGACATGTATATCTGAGAAAGGAATTAAATTTTTTCAACTCCGAAGGGTCATAAAACTTTTAAAAATAAAAAAAAACATTTTTTTTTTATATATACTAGACTTAACACGCTCGCTTCGCTCGCCTTCATTCTTTCAAAAATCCCGCCACTATCTCAGTCGACCAATCAACAACCGAATAAAATAGTCACAGAAGTGACGTAAAACGATACGACATCCGGCCATCAACTTTTTAGAAGAGGATATAACTGTAAGTCTGTGTCATATGGACGGTTCAAATATTCTTTAAAAAAGAATTATGTTTAAAAAAAATGGTGAAGGTCAACAAACACTTATCGTTACAAGCTGCCTCTTCCCTATTTTTGGTTATTCCAAGGATTTAAGGTTTCGTTCAATATAAGTTTGTATGTTTCAATACTGAATAGTGAATTAAGATTCATTCTCTAACTTATTTTCTCAAATTTTGTTTTTCTCTTTAAATAAATTTGAACTTGCTATCTAAAAAAAAACTCAAAATACTAAGATTAAATCTATTTGTTTATACCAAGAAATAAAGGACGTTTTTTATTTTTTTTTATTTTAATGCCTAACTGAAAAAACTATTCAACCAATACATACAATATTGCGACGTGTTTCAAAGAAGGTTTGAGTTTATAATACATATTCAATTGTTCATTTATGAACCATTGCTTTTGGTTGAAAAAATTGAAATTTTTAAATACAAATTCGTTTTACTTGATTGCCATTTATTTTAAATAAAAATAAAAAATACATAAACATTTCTTTATTTAATAATATTTATTTTAATATGAAATAATTTAAAAACTTTATTGAAAATATTTAATTAAGAATGAGTAAGCATTTCTATTTCATAACAATACGTCAATTTTTGGAAATTCTGTCATAAAAATAAACTAAATATATCTCCAATAATCTATATCTGTATTAATAAATAAAATGACATTCTTTCAATATACCTATTCGAAATACCGTTAAATCAGTGGACATTAAATTAATGTCATAAAGTGCATCGTTTTTCAGTTACTATTTTAAGTTTATAATATTTTATCGAAATTCTATTAGTTGGGAAAACAAGTTTCCATTAAGAATATTATTTAGACTTATTTAATATTTTTTAAGTTTAATACAATTCTAACAACGTTTGTAGAAATGAGATTATACAAAACTCAAAATAGTTTCTATTTTTCAAGATCAACTTTTAAGGCCTTCTTATAATTTTAATACCATTTATTCCTGAAAATCAAAAATTCTAAACTCTTTCACAGAACATTATTGAGGGTAAATGTTAATGTAAAGTTAAAAAGTTGTTTTAATAAAAAATATAAACGAATTTAAACTTGAGCCCAGGATAACATAGGTGATTGACAGCTAGTATTGTATAATATGCAAGGTTAATGACTATGCAATTCAATTATGACTAATATGGTAATATGTAAGAGTAATAACTAGAAAAAAGTATAAGCATGAAATGATTTTGTATGTACAATGTATATAGTTATTGAATCACGTAATCTTAGTGGTTGACAATCAATACAGTGACTTTGCAGGATAAATAAAAGGATAAAATTCGATTCAATTGGAAACTCCTAAAAAATTTTGTAAATCAATTCTCGCATTAGCTTTCTTTAAAATTAAATATCTTTCTAATTAATTTGATAAGTTTTTAAAAAAAGTTCTCAACTGAAAGATACTTCACCTAATATAAATGTAAAAAAAATAACTTGAATTGACAGTATACAAGACTTAATTGATACGTCATTCATTGTCAGTTTTATCGAAAAGCATTTAATTGCTCTAATAGTTATAAATTGCTCTACAAACATATCGACAGTTGTTTAAGCGATGCTGATTACTGTATGCAATATATATTCTACTTTTACTATCCAATTAGCAAATAATCTTACAGCGGGTTGTTGATACAATACTCATTATAAACTGACTATATCTCATTTTCAATATATTTTTTTTAGTTAATAATTGAGCTGAATCTTTTACAAACATGTTTTCTCTGGATATGAGCTTAGATAGCAGTTAATTAATATATTACAGATTGACTGATAAAATTACAATAACAAATATACTTAAGATAACTTTTGTAATATTACTGCAGAACTAATTCAGCTATCTTCTGGTATACATATCATTTATATGAGCTATTTTACAGAATATTCATTAATATAAGCAATATCTACAATGCTTGAAATTTTTTTTTCTTCAGACAGTTATGATAACTAAATAGTGTTATTTGAATCATGTTTATTCCAAAGTAAACAAATTATCTTAAAGAATAAATAAAAATTAAGCTGAGTATAACTAAGTGCAGATGTATGTAATCCCTTTTATGAACATAATAACTATAATATAAAAATATAAAGCCGCTGAATGAGTACTTATCTAAATAAATATGAAAAGTAGAAAGTAAAAGGATTGTTTTAAGCGTAAAAATATAAGAGAGGATTACTAAAGTTTAGGATTACAAAAAACTCAAAATTTCAAAAGATTGATCTTTGAAAAATAAAATATTTTACAAATAATACAAGTTGGATAATTATTTATTACTGTAAATTAATAACTATGGAACATAACGCAATGTAATTGTTATATTGCATCACTTTATTTATTTAAAATTTGATATCTCTGGACTGATAGTTGGCGCAGTGATATAAATAATAAAATAATAACTCAAATAACAAATTTAAAGTAACGATGAGTGAGCCTAGATGAGTTTACGAATCATTTTTATATAGTATAGCAGACTAATGGACAATGTTCTGGTAACGAAACAATTGCTATTGTTTTTCCCGAGATATTGCAACAAGAAAGTCTGATTGCTAAGACTGGCGTGTCTTTTTCATTGTTCTCTATCAATGCGCGTTATTTTTGCATCTCAACCCTCTATTAGTTCTGTGATAACTGTTACCGGGAGTAGTTTGTCTTTATATGCAAGTATTATTATTATTATTAAACATACTATTTTTTAATAAACCCTACTAATGTAGTTCAACTTTTCATTATCTTCAATAAATACTATTTTCTCAATTTTAGAATAAAATTAAATTTTATTCCAACGTTTCAAAAATCTTATAAAAATAAAACTTTTTATTAAAACATTAACATAAAACATATTTAATATCTTTATCATCAAATATTTCATCATTTTTTAATATCAAATAATTATTATAGTTACAGTTGTATATTAATTATTAAAAATAACTACTTACAATTCCATAGGCAGTCTGATTCGCAAACAAATTCCTTAATTACACTAAATATCATGATTAAAAAGTGATAATGTCATATTTAAATCAAATAATCTGTAAAATAATTAATTTCTTTAAACTAATCCATCGATTGTTAAATGAAAACATAATTAAATTAAATGAAGAAAATTACAAAAAAAATAAAGAATATTTTATTAATGCTATATCTCTTATATTCACTTCGTTTTCGTATTATTCAAAATTATTATGTGGTAGTAGCACAATTCTTATCTCGATAATGTTTGGCTAGACGAAGGCCGTTAAGAGTTTTGCTTTTATCAAATTTTTTTGGTATCTCCGAGTGTTTTTATTCAAATAAACTTATATCTTAACATTATTTTCTTACACACTCTCAATCGCTTATTACTTTATTTTTTATTTTATATCAATTATGTTTGTTTATTTTATCTATCATAAACCCAAGATATCGAATGAATAATTAATGAGGATTTATTCAACGTCCACAGAAAATAATAAAATACCTTTAGTTAGTGAAGTAAAAAAAATATTAAAGTGAATAAAACACAAAGATAATTAAATGCAGTGTTGCAATGACTGATACCGAAATAGGAACATTTAGAAGAATCAATTGTTCTTACTATAAATTTTTTTCTTACTAGCGCGATACTCTTTATTATTATGTTACTTTAAAAGAAAAAAAATGTTTTTTTGTTTTGTGATAATTTTTTTTAAATAAGCTTTGTATATATATAAACAGGCTTCAGATAACTTTTAATTTTTTTATTTTAAGTATTGAAAGTTATACAATGTTTTAATCTTATCAAAGTTTGAAACAATTATGGATGAAAATACATTTGTTTTTTTAATACTTAATTTTTTGCTTATGATTCACGTTTTGTAAACAATGATATGTAACTTTACTTTCACAATTTTTACATTTCTTTAAATGATTTATTGAGCATCAATTAATTACTTAAGATTAATTTTAAAGCAAATAATAGAATACACATAATGTCAATGGCTAATTTGCATACTTTGTCTTGATTTTTACTAAATTTTATTTTAAGGTATTTAATAGTGTTGTATTAGTTCGTCAGTAGTCATAATTATTCATAAAAAATTTCTGATTGTACACGTTCAAGTAGCAAGATAATAATAACTCCATTCTTTACTTCTCTATTGGTAAATATCTTTATACTAAATAGTTATATTCTCAATTAATTCAATTCCTAAACAAAACTCTCCTTAAGTGACAATTCTTAAATATCTCTACTTTTAAAAAGTAATTGTTTATAATTTTCTCAATTCCTGAAGATCTCTATTATTAAATAACTGCATTTGTGAATTAATTGTATTATTAATTAACCCTATTCTTTAATGTCTCTATTTTTTAACATTTTGATTCCTAAATTTTTCTATTCTTGAATAATTTTATGATGGAGAATCTTATATTTTAATTTTAATCATAAATTTTTAATATTTGCACTGAGAAACATTCCAAAAAATTTCGAAACATCACTTTGTGATCTTTTATTTTATCGATAACATAGTTTTTTTATTAGCTTCTGAAATATTTTTCGGCGAGAAATTAGGAATAAAAATGTTAAACAATTGAGATAATTAAGAATAAAATATTAAAAAATAGAGTTAATTAATAATACAATTAATTTACAAATGCATTTATTCAACAATAGAGATATTCAGGAATTGAGAAAATGATAAATAATTACTTTTTAAATTTAAGAATAAAGTCACTTAAGAATAATTTGCTTAAGAATTGGATTAATTAGGAATATAATTATTTTGTATAAAGATATTTACTAATAGAAAAATAAAGAATAGAATTGTAAAAATCTTGCCTTTCAAGTATTTTTTTTTACTACATATCTATATACTTGTATCTTAATTCTAATTATTTACTCACAAGTTTACCAGTTCATGAAATGCATAAGCGGCATTGTTAAAATCAGGATCTACTTAAAATTTTTCTGCAGCATAATTCTCATTAACAACTTTACTTGTTAATTTTTATTTAAAATATTATGATTATTTTACCATTAAAAGAGTAAACTGATTTAAAAATTTTTAAAATACCATTCGGCCTCAACCGAGATGGAAGATAGATTTGTCAGAAATATATTATCTTTATTTTTTTCCAATAATTTGTGGAGTAATTTTTGTATAGGTCAAATTAAAGGCAATTTTGTAAGCTTAAATCTGTATTTTTTAAAAATTAGTTATCTCTTCTCAATTAAAAGTTATTCACTGATAAAGTGAACAAAATTGCAATATTCATTACTTTGACAATTTTAAATGGCTACCATTTCTGAACTAATCAATCGATTTTGCTCACCTTAGAACTCATTAAAGGTATTCATCCAAGAAATAAATGTACCAAATTTCATTAAGATTCATTAAGAATTGTAAGAGCTATCATGTTCACAACCCACATTATATTACATATACAAATACTAGCCGTTCCCGCTCGCTTGACTGGGCGAATTATAGGATATTATAATTGATTTTATTTATTGTTTTCTTTTTTAATATATATTTTTTTCATTATATTTATGCATAGATAGATAAACTCATAAAAAATTTCAAATAGACATTTTTAAAATAAAATACTCTGTTACAAATTAATTAGTAATTTTTTAATTTTGTTTGATTTAAAAAATTTTTCGACAGAAATCCTTGTGAAGTGCAATTTCCCCCTCGTTATGCTTTATTCAAAAAAAAGAAATTGTACACTCTTATTTTATCAACAATAATTTTGATCACGTTTGATGAAGACCAATATTGATTGATTATTTTAGAAATGATGATGATTTGAAATTTTAATTTAATCGAATCAAATTATCATTTTTTTTTTTCAATAACTGAGAAAGAAGAAACTAAGCTCATTTTTATAATGAGGACGTTTAAACTGACGAAATTTTAATAAGATATTACGCATGAGAGCAATTAAGAAAATTTATCAAATACATACAATATCAATAATGAGTTGTTATTACAGACTGTTATTTAAATAACTGTTTTTTAATAATTGTAACAAGACAATCTTGTCTCATTTAGAAGTTGATTATTCACATGATGCTATTAGTACATTTCAACAGATATCGGTTAATACAACAATTTCATCACAAAAGTCAGCCCAATGTCAGATGAAACGTTTATTGATTTTCTTAGTTTATACAATTGTACTAGCCCAGAGTAAAAAGAT